>JAOTRH010449109.1:0-30955 GCA_034768845.1 Heliamphora exappendiculata | reverse complement strand
TCCCCAAAAGATGTGGAGGAGTGAATCCTCCTCCATTGACAAAAATCAAAATCATCATCTCACTTCAACCCACATTCCATCCACTGTCAGCGGATGGGACAATTGATGAACAACTGATGAAAGCTCTCTCTCTCTCTCTCTCTACCTATATCCCTCTCTCGACAGATGAAGGGGAGACTACATTTTTAACATTCATATGTTTTTTCTTTCCTTTTAAGACATATTTAACAATTTTCAATGTCTTCTTGACAAAGAAACATAATTTTGAGCACAAACAATTCCTTTCCTAGGCAACACACGAGGAGCAAACTCCACATGTCGAGTCTCGAGTGGTGGGATTGGTTGAGCCAATTAACAATTTTTTATTAGTATAATTGTTTCTCATTCAAAAATATAATAAATTATCTCTTTGTAATATAAAATTTTCAAACTTATTTTACTAGTTCACTTTGTTTACGTAGAGTTGTTAAATATTAAGTTAGTAAAGATGATAAGATACCTTATATATTGTTAGGATATTTACAAACTAGTATACAATACTTTTGTTCAATTGCCATTGCAAGAAAAGACATTTTTAATGAAAAAATATAAAGAGTTGATTTCACAAACGAATAGGAATATGTGGCTAAATAATTGTTTGATAACCAATATTGCAAAAATTATTTTTGATACAAATTGAGAACGAAGTTATTAAGCATTTTTCAAAACATAAGATTTTAAATCTCGTCGAATATAAATGTAAAAGTTAGTATACATACATATGTTTTTATCAAAATATAGTATAATTATTTTTTTTAAATAAATAAATAAACTTAAAAAATCTCAAATGACCTCATTCATAAAATTAATTAAACATCGGAGTCTCCAACACCAACAGTACTCTATACTTCCACAAGAAATCAGAATCGGCCACAAAGCATTGCATATTTGCATATTTGCATATTTGCATGCGTGAGTCAACGCCTGTTCACTGTTCACAACAGAGAGAGGGAGTGCCTAAATTCGTTGGGAAAGGAAAAGGGAAAGGGAAAGGTGATTTTGCTGAAACGAAACGAAACGGCAACGTACAGTTCCCGATAACTATAAAAAACTGTTACCAAACTAAATTCAATGAGGATATGAGATGACCCATCAATGGAGTAAATGATATGGTGCCTCAGAATCAACCAAGTGCAATTGTTAGAGAAAAAATCAATTAAATAACTTGTACCAAAGTATATATATATATATATCTTTGTACTTAATTAAATCAGATTAATAATTGCAGTATAAATAAATACTAATTCTAAATAAATTTAAGAATTTAAGAATGAGAACCAATTAAACTAACCGTGATTATTATGGAACCAAACTAAAAAATAATAATTCGGTTTTGAATTAGAACCTCATTTCTTGACTGAATGTTTGTTATCTATTTTATTTTTAAGAATTATACATTTATTTGCACATTTTTTCTATTCATTTTGTCTTTTTTTATTACTTTACTTTATATTTGATTTTATTACTTGTGTTCATACGATTCCAAAGAGAAATTTTGTATATTGTTACGGATTTTCGCCTCAGTTTAATTTGTTCTTTTGTTTGGCAAATATGTGACAAATAATTATTTAATTTATTTATTTTATTTATTGATATTTTAACACTTGTTCTTTTGGAGTTATGGTTTTAATATTGTAAGGTCTCGCAAGACGATGAGAAAAAAATCAAAATTGCTCACAGGGCAGACCGCTCGATGGACCGCTCGAGCGGTTTATCGAGCGGTCTATTGAACCTCTCGATTTCTCATGTCTGTAGCAAAATTACTGAAGGCACCGCTCGAGTAGTCCTCGGCGACAATGCCTTTAATTGCAGCGTCAACTAGGGTTTTGGCATTCTACTAAATAGGAAGCTAGGGTTTTGTGTTTTGTGAGCCTCCTTATTATATTTTTATAAAAACCTATCGCCACAAACTTTAGAAATTTATTCTTTATACTCGCAAACTAGTCCACAAAAGCTAGATAATTCATTAGCTTCCTCACATTGAAGCATATCATCAAGTCAATCAAAATTTCAACAATCTGTTTGTATTCTTGGAGTCGTTTGAGAGGAGTCTCAAGTGTTAAAGTTCAATAGTGGGTTCCAGCGGCAGTCAAGTACAGGAGTTGGTGCACGTGAATTCGACAAAGATAGGCTTACTACCATTGGTTGTGGGTGCAACGTCGGAATTTGTAAGATTTTTTTATAACCAACGATTTAATAGTGTTTGATTTTCTAGACCCGGTGTGGTCTCGTGGTTTTTACTCGATTTGGGATTTTTCACTTAAATATCGCTGTCCCATGTGTGATTGTTTTATTTTTCTGCTTGTGTGGTTGATTAGTTTAAGCTTATTTGTATCATTTAGCTTATTTAAAAAAATCGGTTATTGAAAATCAATCCACAAACGGGGATTTTTTAGTATTTATAAATTATGTATCATATATTAATATTATGATGTTATGAAAATAAAGTAAAAAGTAAATTATGATTAGTTTAAGCTTATTTGTATCATTTAGCTTATTTAAAAAAATCGGTTATTGAAAATCAATCCACAAACGGGGATTTTTTAGTATTTATAAATTATGTATTATATTATATTTTTTTTTAATCAATTACTAATAATTTAAGGGTATCATATATTAATATTATGATGTTATGAAAATAAAGTAAAAAGTAAATTATAAAAGAAATATAATAAATTTAACAAATGATTCAATTCAACTCAGTTGCGTACACTAAATTTTCTTAAACTTAACTCGTAATCTGAACCATAATATGCGGTTTTTAAGTATTTAAAATTGAAAACAAATCATTTAGATTTTTTTCAAACCAATTAAGTTATATAATTTGGATTGATTTGAATCAATTTTTGAATTCTGTCTATTCTTTTTTCACTTCCAAAAATGTGTAATTTTCAAAATAGAAAACTCCTCCTTCTCGTAAACCCCATCACTCTTTTTCTTGTATTTTTCATATAAATCATTGAATGGGGTTGGTTGTGTACGAATGTAATAATGTCTTCTTATTTGCTATTCATTTGTCTGCAGTTCCACTATTTATTTCTTCAATTTCCTCTCCACCTATCCATCTTTATCTCAGAACAAAAGCAAAAACAAAAGTTAAAATAGAAAAGTTGTCCATCTTTATAATTTCAGACTACATGTGTTGACTTCCTAGCTAGCTTGCTAAAATTCAATACCCAATTTTGCCATTTAGGGATCTTTGTCACAGTTGGCTGGAGTTTTTAAGTACACCTTCTAAATTTTTATTTACACTTACTATAGGCATTCACAAATGCTAGGATAACTAACTTATTTTACTAAATAAATATTTCAAATGTTGTGGTACAATTATAAATATTAAATTTAAGTAAAGTATATGTAAAACCCATTACATCAATGCTTGTAATTATGTCACATTATTTGAGATATTAACTTTATAAAATAAATTGGTCATTTTAGTGTTATTAATAAGATGTGAAGAAAAAACTGTGGGGCAAATTAATAAAGAGTGGCGGCCCTTTTCAAACACCGACACCACTTACCACCGTGATAAATAACATCGACACTACCTATCACCACCGCACACAACACAGGCACCACCTACCACCTCTGTCACTGCATCAGTACTGATACAACCTCCTCCTCACTCTATCAACCAACCCAACTACTACCACCATTTCTCCTTTTTTTTTTTTTTCTATTCGCTAATTAACTGTCACCACCATTAACAAAAAAACACAAGAATAATTGCGTATCCATAAATATCCAAAACTTTCAAATCCTAGCAATCTTTTTCTATTTCTCTCTTCAAACATAATGTGAAAAAAAATAATTACAATCTTGAAATTAATTTTTGGTGATGGTCGGTGATGATTTTTAGTGATGGTGGTTCAATGATTTTTGGGTGTTAATTTTCAGTGGTATTAATAAAGGGAGGAGATAATATCTAATAGGTTGTATGAGGGTATAAAAGTTATTTGATATTTTAGGTTAATCCCATTAGTCAATAAAAGAGAATTTGTAATTTCAAATACCGAGTTGATTGTATTTGATTACCACCTTAACGGAGGTATTTATATTTTACCCTATTAATAAATATTACCTAGTAATTCGGATAAAATTAATAACAGTTAAAATAAGTTAAATCTATTTTTTCTTATAAGCAATGTATATTATATCGCATTCATTACCACATATTTAGAAGTGTAGCGAGCTCTACGTCAACTATGTAGTGTCCATCATATTTACGAGTATGCAATAGTTTGAGCGGTATAACATTTATTGTTAGTACATATATAGTACAACAATAGTACATATACAGTACAATTATTATTATTATTATTATTATTATTAATTGGTTTTCATAGTGAAACCCTCCACATGGTATGTTCCAAAAATCTTTTGTAACATTACCTTTGAGGTGATTACCATAAAAAAAAATTAAAGCAAAGAAAAAAGACATTACAACGTTCTAAATTAAACCAGACTTTGCACTTTAATGATTTACAACCCATAATGAAATGAAGGTTGTGTTCGTTTTAACGTATAAAATATTTTTAAAAAAATATTTTTTATATAAAATATTTTTATAAAAAAAACTATTTTACTGTTTTTATTTTTGAGTGGTCGATTGATACATGAAAAATATTTTTAAAATAAAGTTTCTTATTGTTATATTGAAATAAGATATTTTTCATAATAAAGTTATGAAAAATAGTTAAATCTGGTCCGGTGCCTCTTGAAGCTTCGTTACTGTTTAAGATAACTTTTCATCTAATTTTTTTCGTGACTTTTTTTGTTTTTTTTTATTTAGATTTTTTATATTTTTAATTTATCATTATGAAATAAAATCTAAAAGTATATGCCGTTTTGTCTAGAGTTACAAAAAAAAATTTAAAAAGTATTATTATTTGAATTAATATAAAAAAAATTTACTAAAAATGAAAAAAACCTAACAAAACTTATTTAAGGTTTTTTTTGTCTTATGAGTTTTTTTTTTTTTAAAAATTAATCATTTATTCTTTCTTTTTTGATTTCTCGGGAGAAGTTTAAAAAGTATTATTATTTGAATTAACTCAAAAAAATGTTCACGAAATACGAAAAAAGTCTTTCGTCTTATATGAATTTTGTTTTAAAAAAAATAGTCATTTGTTTTTATTTTTCTGACTTCTCGTAACGAGAGAAGTTTAAAATGTATCATTATTTAAATTAACGCAAAAAAAATTTACTAAAAACGAAAAAAAACCTTTAAAATCCCTTTAAAAGCTTTTGTTTTGTCTTATATGAGTTTTTTTTTAAAGTAGTCATTTACTTTTATTTTTTCGATTTCTCACAACGAGAAAAGTTTAAAAAGTATATGATTATTTGAGTTAACGTAAAATAATTTCACTAAAGATAAAAAAAAAAAACTTTTAAAAGATCTTAAAGTGGCCTTGTAGAGCTTTTTTTGTTTTATATGAAATTTTTTTAATTATATTTTTTATTTTCATAATAAGATAAATTTAAAATGTATAATTATTTGAATTAATGTAAAAAAGTTATTAAAGATGAAAAAAAGCAAATAAAGAAGCCTTAAAAAAATTATTTCAAATAGTAGCCCCAATTGTCATTGGCTTATATGTCTTAATCAACAAAAAAAAATTACAAATTTGGGAAGAATCAAATTCAATACACATATCTTAAAAAATAAAAAATAACTTAACAATTTATTAAAAAGAAAATATTTTCATTTTATGATGTAAAATATTTTACTTATTTTTTGTTAAACGAATAATAAAAAATAAATAAAATATTTTATATGAAAACAAACTGTGGCAAAAAGGAAAAATAGCACAAATTCTTGTACATTTTTCTCCCGTGCAGTCATCAAATCGAAATATGTCCCCGTTTTGAAAACTTCCTACTTGTGCAGGCTTTAACATTCTTAAAATTAAATTTCTTCTCAGAAGATTATTAAGATTTATGTTTGAAGTTTATTTTTAATCGTTGCTAATTTATGGTAAAAGACATATTCATCATCCCTCTCCAGATCACCATCCATTACCCAGCTTCAGGATCAATCTTGTCCGTCCATATGTTTCGATTTCAGTCTGATTTTCAGCACAAGAAGCATTGCTCCATCATAAAAGGTTTTGTAGTTTTGAAGAGCTTACCAAATATAAGAATTTTAAACAGACTAATGCTATCATGATTACATTTACTGATCATATTTAAATACTATGTAGTGTGACATTTTATATATAGTGCTTATGTAATGTTAGGAATTCGTTATTTATTTTTAATTGCCACACATAAAATATGATCATCATAACATTATTATTTTAAGAGATAATTATCGGTGAATCCTACTTTTTGAATATTTTTTGAGTTAAGTCCTACTAAGAAGATGACAATTCTATATGGTCATTTTTTTAAAAATTTCTAATGTTATGAACCATTATGCCCCATATTTATTGTCTCATTAATTTTATAGGAAAAACACTGTTGCTGCTGAGAATGTTATGAGAATATCTTATGTTTTAGTTTTGGTAGGATATTGCTGATTTTATGGGAATGAATATAAATGGGAGAAATTAATACGAAAACACTATTACTCGTTTTGAAAACACGTTGCTCTTTTGATTTGGAAATTAATTTCATACGGAAACACTGTTACTCATTTTGGAAATACTGTTACTCATTTCATTTGAAAACACTATTGGTAAGAAATTAACTTCATACGAAAACACTGTTGCTCATTTTGAAAATTGCACAGGCGTGAATATTCACATTGCAAATATTCTCATTCCACCATTTCTATTTTGTTCCCATTGTGAATGCAGAGCCCGAGCGGCGAGTGCGAGTGCGAGAGGCGGCGGCGACGATGTCAAGGTCGACAACACTAATGCCTCTGTTTGGTTATTAACCCTGAGAGAGCGAACCTTTGTTTGTCTCAGATTTGGTTGCCATTGACTGTGTCGGCGATGGAATGTAGAGCCCGGGCAACAACAGCGAGTGCGAGAGGCAACGACGACGGCAAGCGCGAGAGGCGATGACGGCGGCGAGCGTGATAGCGAGGGTGGCACCGCTGATGCCTCTGTTTAGTTATTAACTGAGAGAGCGGATCTCTGTTTGTCTCAAATTTGGTTGTTGGTGACAACGCTGGTGGGGTCGCCGGAGGTGATGGCGCACTGGGATAGCAACGGTCGGTCGGTCGGTGGTAGCGAATGACGTCACGATGGGAATCTTTATGATAAACAAATTTGAATGAAAATATAATCATTTTGTTAAGCAATTGAGAAACATGAAAAAAGTGAGAATCTTATTTGGAAATGTAACTACGTTAAAAATAAAATTTGAAATTGAATCTATGTATATATAACTTATAAAAGTAAGACTCTGGCAAAAAAATTCCCTTATTTTAAACTATCCCAAGAGGATAAGTTCTGAAATTCAATATGGATGGTGAAATTCAATATGCTTGGAATTCAAGTGATACCTAATTTTTTTTTTTTCATTTAAATGTGGATGGTGAGATTACAGAGAAGGTAAAATGTTAGAAAATGGCAATTTTGGGAGATTCGGTTAGTTTGAATTTTTTCTTTTATTTTTTTGCTTTGTTTTTTAGTTTATGGGTGGGAATATTTTTTGCAAAGAGTTTCTATATGCAATTACGTTTTTTCATTTTAATATTTTCTCTATTTTTGTTTTTTATCTTTTTATTTTTTCATCAAAATATTTATCAAAAGATTTTCAAAGTAGACAATTTATTGAATTATTTTGGCTTATATTTATTTTTTTGAGATTTTTAATGTATTTTGACCAAGTTTTTTAACATTTTTGACTTGCCTCTGGGATATAAGTTCAAAATTATTAAAGTTCAAAAAAATGGTAAAAATATTTGCTAAGAAAAAAATAAAACTTAAATTAAAGAAACAACAACCAACTATCCCAAACTAGGACTCAATGAATTAAGGAAAATTATTTGGTACTCCTAGAGTATTATATGGGCAATTTTATGTGCTACTCTCAATCAATCAATTATCGTAATTTACAATGTAGGTCATTCTTTGTCTTTTACTTTTTTAATAAAAATAAATTATTATATTTTTATCGTAAAATTTATCGCTATCATATTAAGTAAGAGTACAACACAAACTTGCCAAATAATTCTCCAGAAACACCGAATATTCACTCCTTAATTAATGGGTCATCTTGGGTTCGTTAAGATAGAATGGAAAATGAGGTAAACATAATTTTTATAAAATTTAAATGAAATTTTGACGATCACACGTTCATTTGCTTCTTATTTTTAGCACAATACCCAAAACAGTTTTTTTTTAAAAGCACAGCTTCTATTTTATTTTCTTAACCTATCATTTTTTATTTTTTTCTATAAACTCCACAAATTAAAATTCCAAACACAACCAATTAATATCACTGTTTACTCCTAAATAATGGACGCTTTGACCGATCGGTGCACAGGGATAGAGGGAAAAAAATATTTTAGTTTTTTTTTTTAAAATAAATTTTTTTTGAAAAGATATAATAAAAATGAAATATATTTATAAATATATTTATAGTTTTAAATTAATTATTCAAATTAAATTATTTATAATGCACTTTGGAAATGTTTAGCTCAGCTATTTGGACCAACTTTTAGCTTTTTATTACTAATTTTAATAATAACTTACAATTTTATTTAAATATCTACAATGCATGTTATAAATTATAATTAATTTTTTTTCAGTTATAAACTAATATATTTATCAAACAATCATAACTTTCCTATAACTTATAATTTATAATCTATTAGGGTTCGATTGGTAACTAGCTTAAAAGTTATTTTTTTTTGTATTTATAGTCAAAAAGTTAAATTGGATTCAAAGTAGGTTGTTTAATAACTTAGCTTCTAAGTTAGTTTTTTTTAAGTTGGTTGTTTTGGTAAAAGCCAACTTAAAAGTCAAATTACTAAACAACCAACTTTGAACCCAATTTAGTTTTTTGACTATAAATACAAAAAAAAAAACAAAAAAGTTAGTTTTTAAGCTAGTTGCAAATTGAGTCCTAATAGATTATAAATTATAAGTTATATAAAAGTTGTGATTGTTTGATAAATATATTAGTTTAAAACTGAAAAGAAAATTAATTATAACTTATAGTATATATTGCAGATATTTAAATAAAATTGTAGGTTATTATTAAAATTAGTAACAAAAAACTAAAAATTGATCCAAATATTTGAACCAAACATTCTCAAAGTGCATTACAAATAATTTAATTTGAATAATTAATTTAAAACTATAAATATATTTATAAATATATTTTATTTTTATTATATCTTTTCAAAAAAAATATTTCAAAAATAAAACTAAAATATTTTCCTTGGCTCTCTCTTTCTCTTTCTCTCATTCTTTCTATTTGTGTACTGATTGGTCAAAATCATTAGTACACATAGTTCCTATCTGTGCAACGATCGGTCAAAGTCGTTAATGCATATAGTAAAATTCATAATAGAAATTAGTGGATAAAAAAAAGTAATTTGTAATTATAAATTAGGTAGAATCGACTTCCTGACATCTACCCACTAATTACAAAGAAATAAAACAGAAAAGTTATAACTAACAATAATTACCTTCAACACTAAAAAAAAATTGCCTTTTTTTTTCCAATTTGAAGATGAAGAAGAAAACCGTAACAACAAAGAGGGGAGAGAGTATATAGTGTATATATTAGATTTGAAACAAGGGCACAGATATAATATATTTTATTATACTTCTATAATTAGATTTTTTTTAAAAATTAAAAAATTTAAAAATTTAAAAATTTATGTGACAAGTTATGTAAAAAGTGAGGAGTTATATAGGTACGTAATATAAACTTATCTACAATTATTTTAAATTTTACATATTTATATTTTATTAATTAAATAAAATATTATATTTATCCATACTAATAGAAAAAAAAGTCATGTAGCATGGCTATGTGTTTCTTTGCTATAAAAGTATACATGAAAAATAATTTTGCCACTTCTCTCTTAAACAAATACACTCTATTTTTTGTCCTTAAGTAAAATTATAAAAATACTCTCCATTCTCTCTCTATATACCTTATCTTCTATTAGAAAAATATCAATAAATTGATATTTTAAGTACAATAATTAAAAAAACAAGTAACACAAGAACAAGTTGATGCGCGAATATCTCGCACTCTTTAAGGAGATTCAAACCTTCTGCGATTGGTAATACCCAAGACCGATGCAGCAAACTTTAAAATTTGACTTGTCTTCTCCATGATACAATATCCCAACTGATCGTTGTATGGTTCAAACAAACTCTGCATAAATTGTAGAACCCAAAATTCCACCAACAAGAACACCCTTCTTTGGCCTGTAATCTCTAAAGTATTTTATATGGAAAATTTATTTTTTTTCACACTTAAAACAAAATGAATATTGAGTTATTTATAGGGAGAAAGATGAGAGAATGAAAAGATAAGTTCATAAATGGATGATTGGCCAGATACATTCATTCATGAATAGAAGATGGATAAGAATAAATAACGTTCATGTATAT
Source organism: Heliamphora exappendiculata (assembly GCA_034768845.1). Lineage (NCBI taxonomy): Eukaryota > Viridiplantae > Streptophyta > Magnoliopsida > Ericales > Sarraceniaceae > Heliamphora > Heliamphora exappendiculata. Next base: position 20,384 of record JAOTRH010449109.1, on the reverse strand, counting down.
ACATATTAACATTTATGAATAAATAATATTCATTTATAATAACATTCATGCATTTATGTATATACATATTATTACATTCATCTTCCATAAACATATTCATCATCCATAAATATATTCAATTAACTTAATTAATATTAAAAATATCACCAACATTCCCCCACTCATTTTTAATATTTAAAAAAAAAAAGAAAATATTATCCGGCAAAGATGGACTATTATGCATCATGAATGTGTGCTCTGCATTGAACCTTCATTAGTGAGACAATAATCTCTATTCCATAGTCAATAGTGTGATTTACATTGAATTATAACTTTTTAGGGAAAATAAAAAATCCCTGTTCACACATAATAATCCAGGTATTGGCATGAGCTTTATTAACTAGCATATTACGGCTTTGTGTTGATCCCAGTTTTCATGAGTGCGTTTGAGATTAAGCTCTAATCTCATAGGATGCGGCCCCACTTTCACACTCACATAGGCAAAATTCGTCAAGGGCGCTCCGATAATTTTAGCACCCCACTCATACGAGTTATAGATTTTCATTAAGAGTTTTTTTAAAAACTCATCACTCCAAGCATTAAAGGATAAATGCACTCACACCATAGTGATTGACAAAAAATAGTGCATTTTTTATTCCGACCACCTTATGATACGTTTGTCCCATTGAATCCGGTTACAGGATCTCTGGTCCTCAGGTTGGGTATCCTCATACGTGGTTCATAATTGTATGGGCTTAAGTCCAATCCCCCTCGATGTACTCAAGACCCTTTCTCTTGCCAAAGCCTTGATGAATGGATCTGCAAGATTATCACAAGATTTTATATAATCCACATTTATGATGCCACTACTCAAATAAGATCTCACAGTACTGTGTTTTCTTCTTATGGGCCTGAATTTACCGTTGTAATAATGGCTATTCACTCTACCAATCGCGGCAGTACTATCACAATGAATAAGCACAGGAGGGATTGGTTTTTCTCATAATGGAATTTCATGCAACAAATCTCGTAACCAATTCGCCTCCTCACATACTGAAGTCAAAGGTATAAGTTCAACTTCCATAGTTGAATTAGCAATAATAGTTTATTTGTTTGACTTCCAGCATATTGCGCCACCACATAATGTAAAAATATAACCTGTGGTAGAGAGAGAATCACTTGACAAAATATTCCAATAGGCTTCATTATATCCCTCAAGTACAGTAAGATATTTTTTATAAAGCAAGCCATAAGTTTTGGTACCATATAAATATTTCATTACTATTTCCATGGCATGCCAATGATCAACACTTGGCTTACTAGTAAACCTGCTAAATACTCCCACTGCATAAGCAGTGTCAGGTCTAGTACAATCAGTCGCATATCGCAAACTCCCAATCATGCTAGCATACTCCTTTTGATTAATCACATCATTATTATTTTTAATAGAAAAAAGATGTGTGCTAGCAGCAAAATGAGTAGCTACATGCTTGCAATCATAAAAATTATATTTTCTCAAAAAAATTTTAACATCATACGACTAATCAAGAAAAATTCCATCACTAGTTTTAGTGATTTTTATCCCTAAAATAAAATTAACCTCTCCAAGATCTTTCATATCAAAATGTCTACTAAGCAGAATTTTTGTCTCATTTATAATATGAAAATTAGATCCAAAAATCAACAGATCATCCACATAGAGGCTAACAATCACATATGAATTGTCAGAAGATTTATAGTAGATGTACTTATCACATTCATTAGATTTGTACCCATTTTCAGTCATGCAGGAATCAAATTTCTCATACCACTGTTTGGGAGCTTGTTTTAAGCCATAAAGAGATTTAATTAGTTTACACATATTTCTTTCTTGTCCAGGCTCTACAAAGTCTTCGAGTTGATTCATATAATTTCCTCATCTAGGTCCCCATTTAAAAAACCTATTTTTATATCCATTTGGTAAATTTTCAAATCAAAAATTGCAGCCACTGCAATTTGTAGTCTAAAGGATGTTACACGAGTAACCGGAGAAAATGTATCAAAAAAGTCAAGATCGACTTGCTGTTTAAAACCTTTTGCAACAAGTCTTGTTTTATATTTATCAATAGTTTCATCTAGTTTTAGCTTTTTTCGAAGAACCCATTTACACTCAATGGTTTTACAACATGACGGTAAATCTATCAATTTTCATGCTTGATTAGAAATCAGTGAATCCATCTCATCATTTACAGCCTCTTTCCAAAAAATAGTATCAGATGATATTAAAATTTCTTGTAAACTAAGAGGGGAGTCATCTACATTAAAAACATAAAAATCATAACCAAAATCTTTTTCAACTCTAGCTCTTTTACTTCTTCTAAACTCAATATCAACATTTTCTTGAGTTTGAAAAAGAGGGTTAGAAGAGCTCGGTTCAATTGAAATATTTTCAGAAAGTATTTGACCCCCACTATATCTAAATTTAAAAGCATATTTTTCTTCATGAAAAATGGCATCACCTGATTCAAAAATAATATTATGATTTTTATCCAAAAATCTATAGGCTGTACTATTTACTGCATATCAAAGAAAAGCACATGTGGTAGCTTTTGCCCCCAATTTTGGTGTTTTAAGATTTACAAGTTTCACAATAACTAAACAATCTCAAACTCTTAAGTGTCTCAAATTTGGCTTATGCCCCTTCTATTTTTCAAAAGATGTGATTTTAGTCTTTTTATGTGGCTCTCTATTTAACACATAACAAGCAGTCAAAACTGCCTTACCCTAAAGATTTGAGAGAGCACATGAATCAATAAGCATGGCATTTGTCAAATCAATCAATGTTCTATTTTTTTTTCAGCCACACCATTTGAAGCGGGTGAGTATGGAGGTGTAATCTTATAGATAATTCCCAAATATTGAACAAACAAGTGGAATTCAAAAACTTCATCCTCTCGACCTCTATCACTTCTAATTCTTTTTATCTTTCTGCCGAATTTATTTTTAACTTCTTAAAGGAAAATTTTAAACTTCTCAAAAGTATCTCTTTTATTCTTTAGCAAATATACATAAGTATATTTTGAAAAATCATCAATAAAAGTAATAAAATATCTATTTCCACCACGGGTTAAAATTCCTTCAAATTCACATAAATCAGTATAAATTAGTTCTAACAATTCAGTAGTTCTTTCAACACTTTTATGAGACCGTTTTGTTATTTTTTCTTGACTGCAAATTTTACATTTTTTAAAATTTTTGTCAATTTGGGAATTAATCCGAGATCACTCATGATTTCTACATATCTACTATTAATATGACACAAGCGAGCATGCCAGAACTTTTAAAAAAGCAACATGTAAACAGAACTAGTTGATGGTTTATTAAGCTCAACGTTCAGTTTGAACATTCCATCACAGGCATAACCCTTACCCACAACAATTTCCTTTTAAGTTATTACATGCTGATCAGATTTCGTTGTTTGCTTGAAACCAGCCTTATTGAGAAGATAACTCAACACCAAATTCTTCCTCATGGACGGAGTGTAAAGCACATCTTTCAAAGTAAACACTCGTCCAGATGTGAATTTCAAATCTACCTCATCACTCCAAAGAATCTTGATTTTACTAGAATCACCAAGCATATTTGATTTTTCTTCATTGAAGGGAGTGTATACTTTGAACCAATTTTTGTCATAGCAGACGTGCCTATTAGCACTAGAGTCTGCCCACCACCCTTCTACAGACTGCACCAAAAAAATGTCTGTAATCGTCGCCACAAATGGCTCCTTGGTAACGTTGGCCCGAGGAAAAGAGCCATGCTTCCGGAACTTGCAAACTCGAGCCATATGCCCACTCTTGCCACAGACAAAACATCCATTATAATGTTGATTTTGTGGAAGGAGTTCTTGGTTCATATTTTTCTGGTTACCTTTAAAGTGATGTTTACCACTGTTTTTGAAGTTCTTTTTATTTGGTTTCATATAAGCATTCTTAGGAAACTGATTTTTGGATAAGTTGTTATTACTTGCAGAAACTAAATTTACCTTTGTGGAATGTCTATTATTCTCGTGTCATTAGTGTATCTTGGCCTCTAACCTCCTCCTCCACGCGGATGCGTGTAGTCAAAGTCTTTAGAGATGTCTCCTTTTACTTGTGGCGCATTGACTTTTGAAATTCTCTCCACGACGGTGGAAATTTGTCAATGATTCTTGCCACCACAAGATTGTCTCTAATCTTAATGCCTTTGGATCTCATTTCTGCAACTATCATCTAGAAATCTTGAGCTTGCTCTACAACGAACTTTCCATCTACCATTTGATAACAAAAAAATCGACTAGCAGCATACTTCTTTGCACTTGCCTCTTCAGTATCATATTTGTTTTGTGAAGCTTTTCAAAATTTCTTAGCAGAAGAGTAAGTTGTATTATAGTAATCATAAAAATGATCCGCAAGACAGTTTAAAAGATAATAGCGACAGTTATACTCATCTTTATTGTATTTCTCCACTTTCTCTACATGGGCTTCATACTCTTCGTCAGTTATCTCCTCGGTAGTAATTTTGTTCGAATTTTTCTCGATGAGAATGTAAGCTACCTTGAGAAGGCTAAGGTAGAAAAGAATCTTTCCATTCCACCTCTTGAAATGAGCTTCCTTAAAACAGAAGGGCTTGTTGAGAGCGCCAATGCCTTCATTTATTTTTTCTGGTGCATGCTCTATTTTTTAATCTCCTTAAAATTGTTGAAAAAATGCCAATAAATTGATATTTTTTAAGTACAATAATTAAAAAAACAAGTAACACCAGAACAGGCTGAGGCGCGAATATCTCGCTCTCTTTAAGGAGATTCAAACCCTCTACGGTTGGCAATGCCCGAGACCGATGCAACAGACTTTAAAATTTGACTTGTCTCCCCCATGATACAACAGCCCAACTGAACGTTGTATGGCTCAAACAAACTCTGCATAAGTTGTAGAATTCAAAACTCCACCAACAAGAATACCCTTCTTTAGCCCATAATCTCTGAAGTATTTTATATGAAAAATGTTATTTTTTTTCACACTTAAAATGAAATGAATGTTGAGTTATTTATATGGAGAAAGATGAGAGAATGAAAAGATAAATTCATAAATGGATGATTGACCAGATACATTCATTCATGAATGGGAGACGAATATGAATAAATAACATTCATGTATATACATATTAACATTCATGAATAAATAATATTTATTTAACAATAACATTCATGTATTTATGTATATACATATTATTACATTCATCTTCTATAAACATATTCATTATCCATAAATATATTCAATTAACTTAATTAATATTAAAAATGTCACCAACATCTTCTTTGGTCTAAATTATTGGAAGCAAATTTTTATAATTTTACCTAATAAAAGATGAATGCCAAAATCATTTCTTCTATGTGTGTGTGTGTATATATATATATATATATATAGAGGTAATTAATTTTTGTACTCCATTGTTAACTATGTACACTCTTTTTTTGTCTTTATTTATTTGAATTTACAAAATTACATTCCATATTTAAAAAAGTGAACAAACGAAAAGACAATGTTATAAACACGAAATCGGTGTGTGTGCATTGTGCTTCAAAAACACAATACACGCGATTATGCCCTTCAACGGGTATAATTTTTAAATATATTTTATAATTAAATTCATTTATTATGTAGAACTTGTTAAATTTTTTATTCATGCGAAACACTTCATTTACATAGTTAAAAATATCGAATGAATTTTATTTTTTGCATAAAAGAAAATTTAATGAGCTCTACATAGTGAATAAATTCAATCAATAAAAATGTATTAAAGAACCGTCCTCATTGAGAGTATAGCAATGTAGGCGTTGCATGCACTCTTAACCTTATAAACACGTGAATTAAGATAAAAACAAACTGTTAATATAAAAAATGATATATATATATATATATATATATATATATATATATACCACTCTTCTTTTGTATAAATTCATTTAACTCAGACACACTTTGTAATGCATGGTAGAATACAAATTTTAGAACCTATTCATAAAAAGGCTACTATATTCACATTCCCGACTCATAAACGAAGTGGTCTTGTGCTCAAAAAAACATTCATTATACTAATCGAGTTTTTTTCATTACAACATTTCGCATATTATCTTCGCTAACTGAGCTAACAAATATCCACTCCATTGAACAAAACAAGACCTGAGTTGACATCCTCAAGACAATTCAAATAAACAACATAGTTGATCACCGGGGAATAGACTTGGTTACTTGATTGAAGTGAAAATATCATTTTTCCTATATAAAAAAGAGTGCAAAAATTGCAATCCTTTAACATATTTTAAAAAGTAATAATGTTAAAATAATGGAGGAATACGAAATGCCTGCACACATCAATTATAACATATTTACTACAATGGGAAATTTACAGGTGAATGCATTTATTACGGCCTAACAACCGCTTTACCCCCTCTATTAAATCCCTCTGCTCCACTCACAGTCTCCTCGCACATTTCTTTTACTGCAATATTTCTCTCTTTCTCTCCCGCTCTCTTTCTTTCTTTCTCTTCCATGGCGGTTCAGATGAGGTTTTCTTGTTTGTTCATGTTGTTAATCTTGAGTAGTAGTGGAGTTCTGGGTCAAGATCCTGATCAAGATGCATTTCCGCCGGAGGTGCCGGCGGCGTCAGGGAGGAAAGAGGTGGTTCCGGCCTTGTTCATATTCGGAGACTCCCTCATTGACAATGGCAACAACAACAACCTCCCTTCCTTTGCCAAAGCCAACTACTACCCCTACGGCATTGATTTTCAAGGTGGCGCTACCGGCCGCTTCTCCAATGGCTACACCATGGTCGACGAAATTGGTTCTCCCTCTCTCCCTCTCTCTCTCTCTCTCTCTCTCATGATGATACTTTTTTTCATTCACATTTTTTTTTTGGTGGCAATACTGACCATATTTTGATGGTGCTTGAAAATAAATGATAAATTAGTGAGATGATATAAGTATATATCACATTATATAATATTTAAATAAATTCATCAAATATAATTAATATAACTTTATTATTTTATTTTATTTTGGTTATGGACACTCCATGCATGGATAAAGACAATCTTATATATAAATAATTATACATTATATTGGTTGATGTGTAAAATTTTTATTTTTATTTTACTTCTCATGTTGATATTGATATTTTCTTTATATGTTTTGATGATATTGCAATTTAAAATCTTTATATAGAGAGTGATATAGAATTGAGTTTTGCATTAAATTTTGAAAGGCCAATGTGGGTGCTTATTTATTATTGTTTGGGCACGCTTTATATTTTGAGTGCAGTTTGTTGTTCAGTACAGAAGGTTATGTGTATTGTGGAAAATGAAGTAAATATTATTTGTTACACTTTGATTTTTGCTATTTCCACTAAAAGTAGCCACATGACCTGTGAATACCAAAGGCTTGCTCTTTTAAACCCATGCATTGGTAAAAGCAAAAGATATTCACACACTATTTATTTACACTTTTTTTTTAAAAGCAGTTCTCTGACATATACAAAACAATTAATCAAATTATGTACTCAGAAAAATTGTAAAGAATTTTATTTTTAAATTTAAAATAATATTTTGCATTTATGAGTGTTATGTAGGTAATATTGCAAGTGAATGTGATTCATTAATTTTAAATTCTGAACAAATTTATGAGTAAATTTTCTCAGCATGTAGTATTAACATTGAAAATTAACCTAGTCTGGTAACAAAAAGATTATTTTCTTGCACAATTTCTTGGGGAACCCACATTATGTGAATGAGTTATACTATTTATATGTAGTTGGTTAATGAATTCTTTTTGTATCACTAAGTTTTTTTGTTCTTTTTAAAGGCAAGACAAATAGAAAAGAAGAGAGATAAAAGATGATTTATTCCTTTCTCTACAATAAAAGGGCTAGCCTTTCTAGGCTGTGTGCAGTGTATGCTTGATTTACCTAGCTATTTGTTTAGGAAACTATTAGAGATCATTTAATTGTAGATGGAGTTAGAAAAGACAAATAATTCAATACAATGATGGATTTGATTATACATATCAATGAATACTTATATTAGGTTTGTCTTATGCTTGGTTAAAGTACGAAAATAAGGCCTTGATTGGCAATCATAAGTTTTAAGTTAAATTTTTTGATTAAAATTATTTTAAAATAAATAAATTAAAAGTTTATTTGGTGAACTTTAGGGTTGACTTCAAGCAAAAAATAATAAGTCAAAAAGCTTGAGTTAAAGTGGCTTCATGCCAAAAGAGATTTAAATCAGAAAAAAAAATTTATAATTTTTTTAAAATTTATTTTTACATAATTCTATATTCAATATGAAATTTGTTTCATAGATTCTGACAGGTAGATTTTAAAAAATATTTTTTTTTTATAAAAAATAGATGTATAATAAAAGTTATAATATTTTTAAAATATATATAAAATTATGTTATGTAAAAAAGAAAAAAGTCTAAAAAGCTAAAAGATTTTGGGTTCCCAAATGAGTTTTTTTAGCTTTTTAAGTTTTAAGCCAAAACATAAAGAATTCGGGTTTAAAGTCTTTTGTTAAATGAAGCCTAAATAAAAAATGAAGGTATTTTAGAAAGAAAGAAAAACAAATTGTTGAATAAGGGTACATGATTTAAATTTGAGTAGTTAATTAATAACAAAGAAATTGTGGTATGAGTTATTCCTCTTTATTTCTTCTCGTGGAGCAATTTTTGTATGTAACATATTTGTCATATAGTGTACTTCTTAAATGTGATTGGTTATCAACCGAGGCCAACCACTTTTATGTTATTAATATTAATATATTAGTAACGACTCAATTAGTGAACTTGTTTTTTTTTTTTTTACCAGTGAGCTTCAAATATAATAACTTTAAAAAAAAACTTATAATGTAATTCAAAAGTTTAAGGTATTTTAGAAATATTAGTAATATTGGACTTGGCGTACGATTGCATTACCTTTTATATTTAATGGACTTTTTTTATATTAATTTAAATAAATATATTTTTTAAAATGTTCTCGTCATGCATAATCAAAAAAAAAATTGATTAAAAAATAAATAAAAAGTTTAGATAAGACGAAAAAAATCAACTTAACAAACTTTTTGACATTTTGTGATTTTGTTTTTAGTAAAAAAAAAAATTCAACTTTGGTCCAACCAGACATACTTTATAAATTACTTCGTTCACCAAGAACTAAAATGTAAAAAAGAATTCAAACTAAAATATAAAAAAAAAAATTCATAAAAATGAAAAACAAAATTGAAAGAAAAAAATATTAGACTATTTTAACCAAAAATAAGCTTATTCTTATATATATATATCAAACTAATTTTTTATTTTTTATTAATGTAAAATAAAATATCGTAATTTTATTAAATAATAAGAAGCATAACATTCTATAACTAGTGTTGAGTACCGTCTAATATACTTTTCTTGTACCCCAAAAGTTTCTGCATTAGGAGGCAGAAAAGCATAATTTTGACATTAGCGGGTCCAAAAGCATAATAATGCCAGGTTGAATGTTTTCACCAAATAAAATGAGAAGACCCATATGTTTTACAATCTCATTCTACCCGCATTGAATCCGAAAATCAAATGTGGTACCTGTTCCATCACATCAAATGACCAAAATGCCCCCTAAAACATTTTTTATCTCATTGACTGAAAAAAGGACCCATATGTTTTACAATCTCATTCTACCCACATTTTATCTGAAAATCAAATGTGGTCCTTATTCCTAGACTTAGAATGACCAAAATGCCCCCCAAAAAAACATTTTTTTTATGCTCATAGGCAATGGCTGGTGGTGGTATTTGAAATTGCTAAAACTAATAATTTATAAATGATAATTTATAACAGAAGTTGTAAATATTTGATAAAAATTGTACTATATAACTAAAATAAATAAAAATAATAATTATAAATTATAATAAAAATTATTAATATTTAAAAATATTTATAATTTATAATTAAAATTAATAAAAAAAACTCTAAAACTGTTACCAATATCTGTGTCAAACTCCCAGTAGCTACCTCTCATTAATAATTACGTGACCAGAAGCGAGGTTTAGGGAGCAGCACCAACCCATCATTATCACATGGGTCTGTTGTCGGGGCTCGGGTCGGTGCACCTCTTAATTACTCTTTCTTATGTATAGTCACATTAAACATTATTTTATCATGAACTTATTTTTAAATAATAAACAGCCTCTATAATTATTTAGGATAATAATGTATTAAAAATAATTTTATTAGTCTCTTTCTTAATTTTACCTATAAATAACAACAAAAATATATGTAAATTAAAATTAAAATGTATAAAATTAACTTTATTTTGACTATATATATATAAATTAACCTTGTTATTTTTTTGGATGAGAAAGCAATAAAATTAATTGAACTTAAAATAGAAAGAGAGATAAAAGTTAAATATAAAATAAAAAGTGAGAAAGGTTGGTTAGTGAGAAATAAGAGAGAGAAAAAAAAACTGAAAGATCAAAAAAGTGTAAACAAAAATTTAGTCATTAGATTAAATAAACTTTAGCCTTTATATATGCCATTGTCCATTACTATATAGGTTGTCATGGTAGTTAAGACTTAGAATTTAGAGATTTGCTCTTTCTCAGGTTTTAAGTTTATAATTTTTCAATTTTATCAATTATTTAAGGTTAGTTTGTATCAGATTTTTTTTCGACTTTAATTAGATTTTCATTAGTAGATTATGAGATTAGTCTGTAAGATATTATATAGTCAAGTTGCACATAAATTTATCAGTACGTCCTGAGATATTAAAAAATGGCTCTATTTGGAATAATTGCTAAATTACTTATTTTATTTAATTAATTAATTTTCGTCTTTAGTGAATATTTTTATCGTTTAGTCAAATTATTATACTTTTCGACACCTCTAATTGAGATGAGTCGAAAAAATAAAAAAATTTGATCAAAATATTTTTAAAAAAAGTTAAAAAAAGATTAAAACAAACCAATAAATCAAATTTTATATTGTTTATTTTTGTTTTTAATAAATTTTTTTAATTTTTCAATCAAATATTTTTACTTTTTCAGTTCATCTTATTGAGGAGGTTTTGAAAAGTGAAAAGAATTTAGACAAAAGATGAAATAAGTAAAATGAAAGGAATTTAGCCCGAACAGAGCCATTAATGTGACATTATGAATGTTGTATTTTATGGTATAAATATAATTTACTTTATAATTTACTTCATAATTTGGTGAGGATGGGTAGCTACTAGCTAGGTACGTCGTATTGGGTTGATAAGTTATATGGTTTTGATGCATTACATGCAGCTGAACTATTGGGACTACCTCTGATTCCTGCTTTCTCGGAGGCTTCTGGTGACCAAATGCTTCACGGAGTCAACTATGCGTCGGCAGCTGCCGGAATCCTTGACGTCACCGGCCGTAACTTCGTAAGCGCCTTCACCTGCAGTGCACAAAATGAATGCCACTTCTGTAATGTTTTGTTTGCTACAAATATAGCGCCATTTGGGATAATGACTTCTTTCAAGATGAGCAGGAAAAGAAAGAAAAAAAGTGACCCAAAGATTAAAAAAATGTTAAAAATAAAAAAAGTCATTATCCTAAAAATGGATTGGCAAGATTTGCGTACTTTTTTTTCCTTGGCTACAAGGAGGCCAAAATGAGGGTCCTTTATAATACAATTATATGCAAAGTATGATATATCATTGATTGATTTATATATTGGACAATAATTGCATTACAAAAGAAAAAGATCCATCTCCAGTCAATAAGTAATTAAAGACATGCAAGAGTTAGATGACTAAGCCAACCAGTCCACTTAAGTTTTGAGTAGTTGAATATAGCAAAGATGGAAGATGAGTGTAATAATAAGTTTGGATGAGAAACAGGTGGAGCGCATACCATTCAACCAACAAATAAAGAACTTTGAGACGACGCTGGACCAACTAACGAACAACCTGGGAGCGGTGGACGTGGCGCAGTCGCTCGCCCGCTGCATTTTCTTTGTGGGAATGGGCAGCAATGACTACCTCAACAACTACCTCATGCCCAATTACCCTACCAGGAATGAGTATAATGGCCAACAATATGCTGATCTCCTCGTCCAGGAGTACACCCAACAGCTCACGGTAAGATTCATTTTCCTGATTGAACTGCAAATTTTGCACATATCTATCTCATACATATATATAATTTATTGGGGTTGGGGATGGGGTTGGGGATGGGGTTGGGTACACAAACAAAATTTAAAACATATATATATATATATATGGTGGACCTGGTGTTTGTGTGTTGAATTTGCAGAGGATGTACAATCTTGGGGCCCGGAAGTTCGCACTGGCGGGGCTGGGGCTGATGGGTTGCATCCCCAGCATCCTCGCCCAGAGCGCAACAGGTCGTTGCTCCGAAGAGGTGAACCAACTCATGCTCCCTTTCAATACCAACATGAAGATGATGATTAACCAACTCACTGCCAATCTCCCCGGCTCCCACTTCACCTACATCAACGTTCAAACCATGTTCCGAGACATCCTCACCAACTACAGATCTTATGGTATGTATGTATATGTTGTTCCATTTCTTGGACTCTTTATATGTTAGTATATATATTAATGAGAATTTTAAATATCGACCGTTACATATCGTATTGATTAATTAGACAATTTAGACTTGGATGCTGATACTGAACAATTTATCGGCCACTGTTCAATATGGACACAGATTTGATCTATTAAGCATGAATATATACTTTAACATAGGTTTCATAAGTGCACTGGATAATATGGATACCCCGTATCAATACCCGTTTTTGCTAGGATTTGATCATTACCGACACAAGTGATGGATGTGTGCAGGATTTAGCGTGATAAACCGCGGGTGCTGTGGCATCGGGCGGAACAGCGGGCAGATTACGTGCCTTCCGTTCCAAACACCGTGTGCGAACCGGAACCAGTACGTGTTTTGGGATGCTTTCCACCCAACAGAAGCAGTGAACATCATAATGGGGCGGCAGGCTTTCAGTGGGGATCAAACTGTGGTTTATCCCATCAACATACAACAACTCGCCGCCCTCTGAATATTCATCTCCATTCTCCAACAACAAACTTTAGGGTTCATCTGATGCATGCTAGCTTTCTCTATGGAGTTGAAACTTGGGAGTGTTGGTGATCTATGTGGGAGAGTTGGAATTGTGGGAATTAATGTCAGGGAACATTTGTTTTGGTGCACTAATGCTGAGCCTATCTTATCTTAAAAATATTAAGGTCATGATTTTGTAATTTCTGGCGTGGTTTGTTTCGACTTAATTTTTCGATAGATTCTGCACTCCACCAATCAAACCTCCTCCAATGTGGGACAAATCTTCCTCTTTGAAAATATAGAATTAATGACACTGAAAGTGTCACCTTCTACGGTTCTACCTTCTAAATGCACATCTGGAAGCCCAATATATATCCCTTGCCAATACCAAAGCCAAAGCCCGCAAAGCCCCCACCGCTTCAATATGCATGGCCACTATCAACAGGCCCATGGGAACCTATTCAAAGGAGGAAGGAACAACAAACCCCCTGCATCCCTAACAACAATTCCAACCCCAGCTTTGCCATCCCTTGATTTTGCGCCATCAAAATTGATTTTATAGAAGCCTCATATGGCGGGGCGGGGGAGGGAGGAGGAAGAGGGGTTGATACAACTGTTCAAACTATATTATTTTGAGAAAAGCTATTCCACCCAAGATCCATGGACGTTGAAGTTGACAAGGAAGGATTAGCTCCATGGACGTTGAAGCTGACAAGGAATGAGAATGTATAGAAAATTGGTTCGGTCATTCAATTTGGTCGTTTAGTTTGTGTCGTGTAGCACCGCCCTGTTTTTTTTACTAGGTAATTATTTTGCAATGAAAATGACCTCTGTTAATTTTGAGATACAACCATTAGGTCACATAATAAGAGTCCAAAACAAAGTTAGTCGCCGCTTGGTTTTAAGGTCCAAGAACCTACACTTCAAATCTTAGAAAAACAATAAGTGCATTTGAGTACAATTCTTGAGATTGTGGCAAAATATATTATATTTAGTACATCTGAAAAGAATCCAAGAAGTTTCAACCCAAATAACATAAGGTTGTCCATATCCTAAATTTATAGGAAATGATTTCGAAATCTCCTTATTAACTTGTACCTCGACGCAAACTCGGAAAAAAAGTCAACCTACTCTTAGAGTATGTTGATTCATCCACCTACAAAGGTTTGCCAATAATATTTGTCAAATATCTCATCCCCGCTTCTGTCCACACTTCAAGCGGCACATTATATAAATTTACCTACAACAGAACACTTGATGAAAATCTATTTTTGGAGAGCGACATTTCTAGTTCTTATTTTTTCGGTACAACATATCTCTCTCCATAATGATATGGATTATTTTAAAAAATCTCATCAAAAGCCTCTTTATTATTTAACTTGAAGATAAAGTATCCATTCTCAATTGAGATAGCATCTTCAATAGTATTTTTTTCATATTTTTTCTGCCTAAACTTTATCATAAAATAATAGAATTGACATAATTTTCTCAAAAAAAAATAACCAATCAAAGCATAGTCCCAATGAAGAAGACTAAGCTTGGAAATATTCAAAAGAATAGCATGCATGCCCTCCACCATTAGGTCAATATCATACTTCTTGATTCTATATGTCTTGATTTAGCAATTGATTTTTTCCCTCAAATAACAAATGCCCAAGTGAATGGTATAGTCTCATTACCCACATTTGCTATATTCTTATTAGGTTCTTTTAAAAAATGTATAACTCATGCTTTAAATTGCCTTCACACCAATATTATTACAAGTTTTTCCCTAAGATTTCGGTTATCAAAACAAGGCCAATAGTAAACTAATCAGAGAAGTAGAAAGGGGTAATCCAACAGTTTGATATCATCATTGGACCAATTGCAAATTTAAAGATTTTGTATTCAACTCTTGCTACAGGCAATGCACTCTCTAGTCTCTCTTACCAAATACGTGGATTCTGTAGGTGGGTTCATGCACCCTAAATTTGTACATGTTGTCAGGACAGGTTCAAAAGGGACAGCCGCACAAGCTTCTAAGTTTTTTCTTCTTTTTTTTTTATAAAAAACAATGTGGTGGTGGGGGGAGGGGGGGGTAACTATTGGTACGTCCGTCAGAGCCAATAACAACTATGGTTGGGAATCCATATATAGTTTTAGTGATCCGTTTCTCTCATAGTCAAAATAATACAATAAAAGATTAGAGAAATTAACCAATGGCAAACTATATATATATGTAACTTTTATATATGACATGAAAAAATTAGGTTTTTAATACGCAACACAAATATAAAAAACACACAAACTGATAAACCAACCAATTACACGATGAAACAAATGATTTTTTACGTAAAAAACCCCCATAAGGATAAAAATCACGGGACTAATCCTAATCCGAGAAAACAAGCACTATATGATAAGTTTGGTTACAAGAAACTCTTACAAACTCCTGTTGAATCCTCAACCTATTGCTAAAAATTTTCTTGCCGAATCCTCGTGAGCCAATACCGTACTTACTTGTCGATAAAATTTTCCTTCGGACTTATCACTTGAGATTCCTCCCAAGTACTGATTTCAATGATGGAGATAATGAATTGACGATCTTCTTTGAACGTATTAAATCAACATGTATTCGTCAATTCTAGCTTAAGAAAACTCCCCCTTATTGATACAAAACAAAACTCTCAATAAAGAACAACAAAAAACCTCTCGGCGCACAGTTTCCTAAACTCCACAGAATATATATCCCCTCAAAGGCTGCTAACCCTACTGAAATTATAACTCTTTTTCGAGATAGTCCGCTCGAGCGATTTTTAGACCGATCGAGCGGTCAAGCCTGTCACGCTTAAAAACTTTGATGCAGAATGTCGTAACATGGGAAGTTCTGAATTCATCCTTCTGATCTCAATTCTACACAAAACACTTTCACAAAAAAGCAAGCATCATATTGAGAGATTATTAAGAAAGAAAACAAAAACAATGATTGTGACACAGATTTGCCAACAAGAGAAGGAAAAGACTTAGGCAAAAATCCTAACAATCTCCCCATTTGACAATTTTGTGACAACCAGCAGTTAATCCAAGCAAAGATACCGAGAAATCCATAAGCCAATAATCTATATAAAACACCAACATCAACAAAGATATACCCTGTGAATCCCAAAGCACGTATCCAATAGATATAGCATTGTCACAAAAAAAATATCCATTATATTCAGGCCATCCAGTATATCCAAAGAAAATGTCTTCAAAAACACTAAGTCAACATGTATCTCTATGTATCACCAACCACAAAAAAAAATCTCAATGTATCACTATCACTAGCCAAACAAAAAACTATCCACCATTTCCCAACAGATCTATATGCAGCAAATCTATACTAGTCAAACATGTAAAACTACCAAATCTCCCCCTTTGGCACTGAATTGCCAAAGGGATGCAAAAATAGTCACTGAGGAAGGGGTAGACGAGCGCTAACGAACGCTATAAACTTCTGCTGCTTCTGCCAAACCATCTGCGCGTGCTGAAGCAAACCCTGAACATCAGCGCGGAGTAAATTAACATCCTCACGTATGAGCCCAACCTCAGCCTCCATCCTCGTCAAACGAGCAAGAACTGCGGGCTCGGGAGGAAGATCGACATCCGGATCAAGACCCAGCTCCTCGGGGTCAGCAGCTCCAGCCGTAGAAGAACCTACAGACGGGGGAACTTGGGGAATATGAGAGGAACTCTGTTTGAGGGTGGTTTTGGAAATAAGTTTTGGCAAAAACACGAGTTCATCCGGGTGAGCCCCGGTATGATACTTAGAGACACGAAGAGACCTCAGAAACTGAGTAATGAAGAACCCAAAAGGGAGACCAAGGGAGGACTTGCCTCCAATCACGCGCACAAGCGCATAAAACATGACCAGAGAAACATCCACAGATTAGCGGGTAGCAATGGCCCACATGAGATAGCCACGAGGCTGAGAAATCTCATATGTGCGGCCTTTGGGAGCGATGTTGGAACAAACAATGAGATTGAGGAGGCGATAGTTACGGGTGAGATCCCTTTGAGGGATAAGAACACCCGCAACCCTAGAGCGGGACGACCCACAAATGGCTGAAGCAGTAGGACCATAATCAAAAGTTTCCTCACGAAAAAAAGAGAAACGAGGAAAAACGGGGTCAATAGGCCGAGACTCAAGACCTAGCCACGAGGCAATGGTATCGGGAGAGAGTGTGAAATCTATGCCGCAGACATGCCTAGAAAATGTGTAGATCTCAGACGATTTCTCAATCAAAGGGTTATAAAATTCTCGGACTAAGGAAATGTTCACAGACAACGACGACTGGAAAGACAAAAGAAAGTCCCACTTAAGGGCGAGTAACGATGCAATGATGGGATTGTCGGGGAAATCCCGAAGAACAACACACCTTTCTAAAAGAACATGGAGTTTATCGCAAGAGGCGAGATAGGTTGTGAGAGATGTCTTGGATTGAAACCGACGGGAAAAGTCGGTTACATTGCCCTGGGCAACAGACTTTGCTCGATATTTTGGGAGCATGTTGGTAGAATGAGGGACAAACTAAAGAGAACCTAGGAGAACTAAGAAGGAACGGACCAAAAGAAAAAAAACCCAAAAATAAATAGCAAGATATAAACCGAAAAAAAAAAACAAAACAAAACACACAAAGACGAAAAAATAAGTAAATAACTGCAAGATATAAACAAAAAAAAACTAACCCTAAAAACCAAAAGAAACAAGGGAAGAGAGAATAGAGAAGAGAAACATACCTAGGAGAAGTGAAAATCCTCAAGACTCACCACGAAAAGGTCCGAGCTTGATGCGAAAACCCCAAGGAAATGAATGGAGCCCAAAGGACAGAGAGAGACGCCAAACCGAATGAGTGTGAAAACCCTTGAACATGATTGCAAACGGCTTGAGGCACGAAAATCGCTCAATCGGTCTTTAAACCACTCGAGCAGTGCCCCCCTTTTGACACCAAAAACAGAAGAGCAACAAAAAGAAGCGAGAGGAGCGAGAGGAGTGAATGACCGCTCGAGTGACCGTTCGATCGATCTCTTGGATTGAAACCTATCGCAAGAGGCGAGATAGGTTGTGAGAGATGTCTTGGATTGAAACCGACGGGAAAAGTCGGTTACATTGCCCTGGGCAACAGACTTTGCTCGATATTTTGGGAGCATGTTGGTAGAATGAGGGACAAACTAAAGAGAACCTAGGAGAACTAAGAAGGAACGGACCAAAAGAAAAAAAACCCAAAAATAAATAGCAAGATATAAACCGAAAAAAAAAAACAAAACAAAACACACAAAGACGAAAAAATAAGTAAATAACTGCAAGATATAAACAAAAAAAAACTAACCCTAAAAACCAAAAGAAACAAGGGAAGAGAGAATAGAGAAGAGAAACATACCTAGGAGAAGTGAAAATCCTCAAGACTCACCACGAAAAGGTCCGAGCTTGATGCGAAAACCCCAAGGAAATGAATGGAGCCCAAAGGACAGAGAGAGACGCCAAACCGAATGAGTGTGAAAACCCTTGAACATGATTGCAAACGGCTTGAGGCACGAAAATCGCTCAATCGGTCTTTAAATCACTCGAGCAGTGCCCCCCTTTTGACACCAAAAACAGAAGAGCAACAAAAAGAACCGAGAGGAGCGAGAGGAGTGAATGACCGCTCGAGTGACCGTTCGATCGATCTCTTGGGCGGTGAATGTGAACCTTCGGTACAAAAGACCTGTAGACAAAAGAATCGAGGAAGACTAATGACCGCTCGAGTTACCGCTCGATCGGCCTAAAGACCGCTCGAACGGTATAACAAAAAAAAACTGAGACAACCCACAAAACCATAATGAGGCGTAAAGACCTAAGATAAACAAGACGCCAGAAAAAAAAACATAAAACAAAAATTAAGAGGAGCGACACACATGAGAAGAATGAAGTACCAAGACGATATCCAACCCATATAGATGCAATGCTCGATGACACCCCCAAATGCATAACTATGAGTCTATGTGATACATCCCACTCAAATAAAAGGGAAAATACAATTAGATCAACTTCTATGATATCATATGAGTGGGTGAACTGAAGTGAACAGGTAGAAGGTTTATCACATATCAAAACCAACTGATGTGACATTCTTAACCATATGAGATAACAATGAGTTACACATAATGAAATCATTGCAACCCAAACATGTTCGACAAACAAACTCCCCCTTAATCCAAGCACTGAAAAAACACAAAGCATGGTTCCTCTGGCAGCTGCCACACTAAGACGTGCGAGAAAGCAAGGCATGCTTAGGTAGCCATTTTCGGAGCCAGCCTTTCCATTTTTAAGACAACTACGAATGCAAAGGTGGCTTTCACACTAATACGAACGAAAAAGCAAGGTTCGCATAGGTAGCTATTTTCTTATAGACAACGCATATTAGCACTCAAACCGAGGCGGCTACACACTAGTACGTACTAAAAGACATGGTCCGCATTAGTAGCTATTTCCTCAAGCATTCAGCACACAAAATTACCCAGATCAAAAGAAATTTATAATTAGAGAATATGAGGCTTGTCAATGAATCATTGCATATAATCAATGAGAACTGATACCGACTTAGAGTTCAATCACAAGAAAATTCAAGTGTATGAAAAACCAGACTAACCCAAATCACCAGTGGTGTACATAATAGAATTAGGTCCGAATGTATTGCCCAAGTTATATGAGAGGACCAGATCAACCACAAAAAATAGCAAGTCACCGGATGTAGAATCAAACATAGCAAACATACAGTTACAAGATTTTCAAAATGTGCTTAGAACTTCGTACATAGTGTCAAACACCCTTTTTTATTAAGAGAGAAAGAAAGACTACTCGACCAGACAGACTCCTAGAGTCTTCCTAAGAAACTTAAACCGAGGATGATTAAGAGGTTTGGTGAGAATATCTGCTCGTTGTAACTCGGTGTCTATGTGTTCAAGAATCATAATGCCATCTTTTATGAGATCCCGAATGAAGTGATGATGGATGTGAATATGCTTAGTTTGAGAATGTTGGACAAGATTTTTAGAGATGTTTATAGCACTAGTGCTGTCACAATACAAAATAATAGGACCCTATTCAAATCCATAATCAGACAACATCTGCTTCATCCATAGAAGCTAAGTGCAACCACTCCCAGTTGCTATGTATTCAGCTTCAGTTGTAGAAAGGGAGATGGCATTTTGCTTTTTGCTATTCCAGGAGACAATATTGTTTCCTATATAAAAACACCCACCCGAGGTATTTTTTCTATCATCGACACTCCCAGCCCAATCA
>JAOTRH010449089.1:0-30955 GCA_034768845.1 Heliamphora exappendiculata | reverse complement strand
CTTGCCTAATTTCTTGGTAGGAAGATATATATTGTTACCATGTATATCTTAAGAAAGATATACATGCCTTGTATATCTTAAGTCAATATATATATGTATATCATAATAGGAGACTCAAAACTCTAATCATCGTCCTCTAGTTGCTGCCCTCCTCTCTCTCTTTTTAGCAATTTCATTATTGCTTCTTGGAGACTAAGTCTGAGAAGAAACCAAAGAAGAAAATAACTTCTATCGGCATCGGTGCCCACACACCGTGATCGTCGTAGCGCGTCCGGGATATACATGAGAAGATTGCCAGGTGGTCTTCAACGTATTCGGGAGTTTTTAAAACTTTTCGATCATAAAGGTATAACAGTATTTAAATTAATACCGTTCTTATTTTTTAGGAAAAAACGCACGCGCCGTTTTTTAGGGTCACGGCGACGATTTTAAAATTTTTTTTGCATCCCAACACGGTTATCCCAAGTAGGCGGTTTCTTTGCCTGTTGAGAGATTTGCTTCTATCTTTTCTTTGGAGGGCAGAGTGATACACCTTGTGTGGAGAGTGTGAGGTTTCTTGCTCAGTGTGTGTGTTGTTTTCTATGCTATTCATGCGTTTACTCTTTTACTCAGGTCTCCGATTTTTGGATACCCTAAGAGGAAAAAGGCTCGTCAGTGAGGGATTGTAGCGTCATTGTGTGCAGCAATGCTCCTGGATGTAATATGGTATTTTGGTGGTTGTCTTTTTCTTTTTCGATGATGCTTCATCTTGTGTTGCTAGGTCCGGCTAGCTTGTTGCTGACTTTGTTTCATGTTTTCCTAACTATGAGGGTTGTTTATAGTTTACTTCTCCCATATTTTTGTCCTATGCTTGTAATAGTTCTGTATATAGCCTTTCCCTTACGGCTTATGTAAGGGTCCGGGTGTGTGTGTTTGGTTACTTGCCTGTGCTGCTTTCTTTTATTAGGATTGTTTACAAAACTTGTTATCTTTGGGTTCCCTATTTGTGGCTGAAGAGGTATCTTCAAGTTGCCTTTTGGATCGGTCATGGCTTTCCACAGCGGCTTATGGATGTATTAGATGATTCTTATCCTTGATCTGCTATTTTCTTTTGTGGGGTGCTCCAAAATCACCGCTGCACCTACTATTTTACAACTGAAGTAACAGTCCGTGGAATGTGCTGGTGGAATATGGCTGAAGTGCCTTCGGCTGTAGTTGTTTTTTTTAGTTTTATTTGGCTGTAGCTTTGTTTTCCCTAGTGCTGCGGTTTTTGAGGAAGGCTACATTGTAGTAGTTTTTTTTAGTTGGTTTTTAGTTCCTCCTCCTTTATTTTTCTAAATTATGGGGTGGCAATTGTGGTTTCTCTTTATTGTCTATGTTAGTTTTATTGTTCGGTTATGACTTAGCCGAAAGCTTTTTTTATGCTTTTGGTTTTGTTTTAGGTGGTGCTTGTAAGGCCCGGGGTATGTCCCTTGTAATTTTGTACCTTTTCTTTTATTTAATGTTACAGTTAATTATCCAAAAAATATATATATATACATTAAACACATCTGAAATATAGTTAAAACACACAATTTGAAGTCAAACCAGGTAAAGTCCCAATGGATGTCTGCTGAAGAAGTACGGATGCTCCCCCTCACAAAGAACTGGTTATAAAAGAAAATTAAGCTATTTTTGATGGCTTTCACACTACTACGAACGAAAAGGCAAGATTCGCATAAATAGCAATTTCCAATAGCATTGAAGCACAGTTGTATACATGGCGCCTGACACATTAATATGAATGAAAAAACATAGTTTAGATAGGTAACCATTTCCACAAGTAAGATAAAAAAAATATAGCATAATCAGAGGCTTTCACACTATAACAAACGAAAAAGCAAGGTTTGTATAAATAGCAATTTTTGCAAGCAGTATAGACACACAGTTCAGAGTGAGACTAGAGCAGAGCAGTGGAGAGATAATTAGATAGGGGTGGTTGTAGGTATCAACATCAATAAAGGGATTTTACCGTAGATGTCAATCAAAAAGTATTTTCAACCAGTATCCAGTGTATGTCACATACATATTTAATCATGCATATCATAATCATACCAAGAAAACCATTTTTCAAGGTTCGAAGTTGATCTTGCTTAGCTTTCTGCCAGAGATTCTTCAGACAGTATTTTAAAATGTTTCAGACTAGATTATCGTTCATGAATGAATTAGATGCCATTTTTTTTGAACTCAAAATGCCAATCCCAATTGATTTCCTGAGAAATTCAAAACGAAGTGTTTCAAGAGGTTTTGTGAACAAACCAGCTAGTTGTCTATCAGTATCAATATATTCGAAAGAAATGATGTTATCCTCGACTAACTGACGAATGAAGTGATGCCTTATGTTTATGTGCTTAGTCCTAGAGTGTTGAGCAGGATTCTTCGAAATATTAATCATACTCACATTATCACACTAGATAATCAAAGACTTTTGGATAAAACTATAATCTAAAAGCATTTGTTTCATCCACAGTAGCTGAATACAGCAACTACCAGTAGCTATGTACTCAGCTTCAGCAGTAGACAAGAAAATAGCATTCTATTTCTTACTATGCCACGAAACCAGATTGTTACTAATATAAAAATAACCTCCTGATATGCTTTTTCTGTCATCTGCACACCCAGCCCAGTCAGCATAAAAAAAACATGTAATGTTGAAGTTAATATCTTTTAAAAACTAAATACCAAACTCAACAGTAGAATTCACATATCAGATAATTCTCTTAACAGCAGTTAAATATGATTCTTTAGGATTAGCCTAGTAACGTGTACAAATGTCGACACTGAATGCAATATCAGGTCTACTAGTAGTGGCATGCAAGAGACTCCCTATCATGCTTCTGAACATGGCTTGATTAACATTTTTGCCTTTCTCATCTTTGGACAATTTCATAGATATACTCATAGGCATTCGAATGGGTTTGGTAGATTCCAGTTTAAATCTTTTAACTAGGTTTTTAGCATATTTTGACCGTGAGATGAAAATTCCATCGTCAGACTGTTTAATCTGTAAACCTAAAAAATAATTGACTTCACTTACCATACTTATTTCAAATTCCTTTTGCATACATTCAGAAAATGAAAGAACAAGAGATTCATATATAGATCCAAACACAATATCATCAACATAGATTTGTGCTATCAAAATATCGTTCTTGTTCCTTTTAATGAAAAGAGTCTTATCCACACTTTCTCTGATGAAATCATAATTAACCAGGAAGGTGGATAGACATTCATACCAAGCTCGGGGAGATTGTTTCAGCCCATACAAAGCTCTTTTGAGCTTCTATACGTGATTGGGATAGTGTGGATTCAAAAAAACCTTTAGGCTGTTTAACATAAACGATTTTTTTTAGCTAGTCATTTAGAAAAGCAATTTTCACATCCATTTGGTACAATTTGAATTTTAGAAAACAAGTAACAACAAGAAGAATATGAATAGATTCTAAGCTAGCCACAGGAGCAAAGGTTTCATCAAAATCTATCCCTTTTACTTGTGTGTACTCTTGTGCCACTAACCTAGCCTTATTTATCACAACAATTCCTTGTTCATCAGACTTTTTTTTGAAAATTCACTTAGTCCCAATAACATTAACATTTTTAGGTCTAGGAACTAATTCACACGTATCATTTCTGACAACTACATTTATCGGCGTTCACTCAACAATCATCAGTTAGAGCGTCTTTAACATTTTTTGGCTCAATCATAGAAACATAGCACATATGACTTACCTAATTTACCTGATTACGCATTTATCAGCGAGTCGTTATTAGTTCTGTTACCTCTCCAATCACCAAATCTAGTGGGTGATTTAGCTTTACACGTGAGGACGATTCCAAAACTGCTTGCTCTTTAAGAGTTGTTGACCTTTCAGAACTTTCATCCACTAATTCTTTTGGAGAAACGGGCTGAACTGGATCTTCAAGTATCTGAGAATTTGACTGATCTGCTTCTGGTGTCACTATCATTACAGTCGTTCCTGTATCATCAACTACATTAGCAGATTCCATAACAGTAGAAGTACGTAAATTGTAAACTCTATAAGCTCTTTTGTTTAAGGAATAGCCAAGAAATATTCCATCATCACTTTTGAGTCAAATTTACCCAATTGTTCTCGATCTTTTAAGATGTAACATTTGCTTCCAAAAGTTCTGAAATACTTAACATTTGGCTTCCTACCTTTCCACAACTCATAAACAGTCTGTTTGGTTCCAGGCCGTAAACACACGCGATTGATGATATAGCATACGGTATTTACGGCCTTAGCCCAAAACTTGAGTGAAAGGTTTTTACCATGCAACAGTACTCTTGCCATCTCTTGTACCACTTTATTTTTCCGTTCTATTACACCATTCTGTTGTGGTGTTTTAGGTGCAAAAAACTCATGTTAAAGTCCCTGTTCGTCACAAAAATTTGAGAATTTAGAGTTCTCAAATTTCTTACCATGGTATGATCTTATCTTAGCAATATGCAGATTTTTTCCTTCCTATTTATTATTCAATTTAAGACATAAAGATTTAAAAATAGCAAACGTGTCAGATTTGTCACACAAAAAATTCACCCAGGTAAACCTAGAAAAGTCATCCACAACAAAAAATATATATTTCTTACCACCTTTACTGTCTGTTTTAGTAGGACCCATAAGATCCATATGAAATAGTTGCAGAGGATATTGAGTAGGAAGCTGATTTATTTTCTTGTGATGGACTTTAATTTCTTTACCTAGTTGACATGGTCCACATACAACTTTCGTATTGCTGCTCAGCTTAGGAATACCCTTGACCAATTTAGAGTTTGCAAGTCTGGTAAGATCCTTATAATTAATATGACCCAAATAATGATCCCACATTTCAGTTTGGTCAACTTTAGCAGAATGACATATTTGATCGATTTTCGATAAAATTCCATAGCAGTTATCAAAGGTTCAACACCATGAATAACAGTTTTTCCCTTTTTATCTAAAATCAGACATTCAATTTTAGTAAAATGAACTTCATGGTGTGTGTCACACATCTGACTAATGCTAAGTAAGTTTGCTTTTAAATCATCAACAAGAAGAACATTATCCAATTTGGGTAGCCGTGGAGAGTCAATAGAACCTCTCCTAATAATCTTAGATGAGTTTCCGTCCCCAAGCGTGACAAGTCATCCGTCATATAGGTCAATATTAGAAAATAAAGACTTATTTCCTGACATATGACGGGAACAACCACTGTCCAAATGCCACATGAAGGAATTTTGAGCTTTTAAAGAAGTGTGAACAACAATGCATGTCAAATCAGATTTTCTAACCTAGATAACACGAGTTTTGGGAAAAGGTTTAGTTTGAGTGCCAGATTTCTGGCCAAAATAAGGTCTCTGTCAGTTGTCCGCTCGAGCGCGTAGAAGGGCCACTTGAGCATGCGACTGCCAGTGAACATGCATATCTCTCTGCCAGTTGGGCGCTCGAGCACTCAGAGAGCCCGCTCGAGCGCTCAGTTGGCTGAGAGTTTTCTAATGCAGCTATCTGATTTGTACATGCAATTTTTTAGTTTTTCTTTCATGATGAAATGTGATCAGTGATTTTAGTTTTCTGCAAAAAGGTCTAATGTGTCCAAGAATACCACAAAAATGACAAGTTAAAAAATTTTTTTGAAAAATAATTGATTTAAGTAAACCTTTTTTAACAGATTTTCCTACCAAAATAGTCCTGATTTGTGTAGCCTTTTTCAAACCCTTATCCTTACCCGTAAACATGCTGACAATTTTAATTAAGCTGATTTTACCTGTGGTTTTTGATTCAGACGTACTTACCACGTATCCTAAACCAGTTCGATCTGTCGCCACTTTTTGCATGCTTAAGATTTGATCCAAGCTCAGTGAACCTGCATTCAATTTTTTTAAAGTGATATTTGCAGTTGCCAATTCAGATTCCAATAATTGCATTCTTTCTTTACTAGCCTCAAATAGAGACTTGAACTTAACAGAATCTTGTAATTCCAACTCGAGTTTAGAAACATTTATTTTGAGCAAATCACATAATTCAATGAGTTCATTTCTCTATTTGTCAGAACTAACCAGTTTCTCAGTCATTTTGCTTTCAAAGATTTTTAGCTGAGAAATCAAATTTTGAGACTCAGTTAGTTCAGACTTAAGATTGATATTTTCTTTTTCCATCGTTTTAACCTATAGTGTCAACTTAGTGATAACTTTTGTCATTTTTTAACTTTCTCTATGAAGTTTATCATATGCGCACTGAAGATCTTTCTCATTCACATCACCAGATTAAGAACCTGAGCTAGAATCACTTTGAAAAGCATGAGACTCATGATCAGACGGTTCAGACTTACCTGATCCTATGGAAGCGGCAAAGGCAATGAACTTACCCTCATTATTATCAGTTTCTGACTCGTTTCTTTCATCAGATGATTCAATTTCATCGTCCCGTGTCACAGTGAACATTTTTTCTTTCTTTTGTTGTTTGTTTGGACAATTCTGTGCAATATGCCCATATCCCTAACATTCAAAGCACTGTATACTCTAGTTCTGAATTTTAGCTTTTTTCTTTTCAAACTTAACCACATTCTTACTTTTGTCACCAAATGTCTAGATTTTGATTTGAGGTTAGATTTTTTATTTAAAACAAAAATTTTCAATTTTTTAACAATAAATACCGTCACCTCAGGATCAATATTAGTTTCATCATCTAACGACTCTAACTCAACCTTAGAAGTTTTTAAAGCAACACCTTTTGATTTTTTAGGTTGATGTAGAGTAGATTCAAATGTCTGAAAATTTCCAACTAATTGTTCTACCCGAATATAATCGATATCTTTACTTTCTTCAATGGCAGTAACTTTTGGTTGAAAATGTTCAAGTAGTGACCGTGAGATTTTTCTAACAATGCGACATTCGAAATTTTTTTTACCAAGAATAAAGTTAGAATTCACTGTTACTCAACTTAGCATAAAATTCATCAAATGTTTCATGATCTTCTATTCGAAGAGTTTTAAAACTTGTGGTGAGTCTTTGAAGTTTCAAAATTTTGACAGTTGAAGTGCCTTCGTGTGTGGTTTCAAGGATATCCCATGCTTTTTTAGCAATTTTACACATACATATACGTTTGAATTGTTCAGGTATGACACCGCTAAAAATAGCATTGATAGTCTTGTTATTCGAGTCTGCTTCATCTAAGTACTTTTTCTCCCATTGTTCAATGGATTTTAAAATAATATTAGTACCAAATTTAACAGTGGGAGGGGTATAGCCTATTACAACAGTTATCCAAATCTACTTGTCAATATATTTAAGAAATGCTCTTATACGAGCTTTCCAATAGGAATAGTTTCCACCATCTAACAACGGGGGTTGAACAGTTGAGTTTTCTTCTCTAAGAAATTCCATGAATGTGATTGATGACGATCGAAGACTTTTTTGAAAAAAAACATGCTTTGATACCAATTGAAAAATATAATTTTTCTTTTAATTTTGAAAAATAATATTTTTAACTATTTACCATCAATCACATCCATACAAACCAACCAAGAGAAAAACCCACAACACACAAAAAAATTTACGTGGAAAACTCAAAGGTTAAAAACCACGGGACACCCAAGTCCCAGAACCAAGCACTAAAACATGAACATAAACAAAACACCTTATAGACTCCATCGATTGATTCTTCAATCTTCTAGTCCTAAACTTGTATGCTGAATCCTCGTTAATTGTTCTCCTCTTGATTCTTATTGCAAAAAATTCTCGTAGCAGCCTTCTTCGGTAGAATCTTCTGTCGGAACTTAGAATGCCGTCTAAGCTTTGCTGTCGAATGATCTTCGATGTTTGTGATGCACAAATGGACTCTTGAGAGTCAGTAGTACTCTGTGTCCAGAGGTGCTTTCGTGCATCCTTAATGATCTATATATATAGATCCTCAAACCCTAGGCATCCAGGATTTGAAAATAATAAAACTACCTAGGCACCGCTCGAGTGATCAGGTGGCCGAGACTGTCTCTCGAAGCTTTGATTGCTTCTTCATGCTGCAAGTCTGTGTCTTTTCATATTAGGCTTCAGAAGTAATCTTGATTCAGAAATAAATTTCCATAGATGTATCTAGATCCCCTTGAGATCTTAGATAATCACACCATACCAAAAGATACAAACTTCCTAATCCAAAACAACAAGGCTTCCTAATAAACCAACCGTCCTAATCACCTAGAATTTTTCATATAAATAAAACAATTAAAAATAGAAATTAATATGAATTAATTTCTTTACAATAATATACAATTTACAAGCATTTCAAACAACTGTTTAGCACTATTATGGCCATGTGCTAACTCATGGTTTTATGATCGATCCACAGAGCAAGCCCAAACTCTCATGGGAAGTGGCACCACTGCTATGTTCATATAGGTGAAGTCATGTCATGCCTCCACTACTGGACATTTGGAACTCCATTAAGAATGCAATTCAACCCTCTTATACGTAATGGACAATCACTAATTCTCTTTCAAACTGGAAAAACTAGAAAGTTAGTTAATCAATATCACAGACCACTTATCAACAACTTTTTTTTACCCATTAAACCCTTTAACTTGAGATTATCTTGTTTTGGGTCGGGTTACCATTTTTGGTGATCGAAAAAAAGGTTTTAGCCCCATCTCAATTTTCGTAGCCCTTACGACCTCTCTAGATAATCCTCTGGTAAAAGGACCAGTCAAGTTTTCACTCGACTTTACATATATAATGGTAATTACTCTATCGTGTATCAATTGTCGTACAAACTCATGTCATAGACTTATGTGTTTAGACTTGCCATTATGAGTACTATTGTATGCTCTTGACAGAGTAGCCTCACTATCACAGTGAATAGATATTGTGGCATTGGATTAGACCACAACTTAATGTCCAACAATAAATTTCTAATCCATTCGGCCTCCTTACCGGTTGCTGCTAATGCTATGAATTCAGATTTCATAGTCGAGTGTGATATATAAGTTTACTTCTTAGATACCCATAAATGGCACCCCCTCCAAGGAAAAATACCCAACCCAAAGTAGATTTATTATTTCCTTGACTAATAATCCAACTAGTATCAGTATATCCCTCAAGTACAACCGAAATGCTATTATAGTATATTTCCAGTCCTTTGGTTTTCTTGAGACATCCAAAGACTGTTCCTATTACTTTCCAGTGTTCTCCATTTGGATTACTTATGAATTGATTGAATTTTGCACACAGCAAAAGCAATATTTGTTCTAGTACAATGCATGAGGTACATTAAGGTACTTATAGTACTAGTATATTCAAGTTGTGTAACTTCTCTACCATAATTTTTGGATAATTTAACACTTGAGTTGAACGGTATGTTAAATTGTTTTAATGCTAGATTCTTGAACTTTAGAAGCATCCTATCAACATAATGCTCCTAACACAGTGTGTAACCCTCACTATGTTTTCTCACTTTTATACCTAAGATAATATCAACTTCTCCAAGATCTTTCATCTTAAAAATTGAAGTCAAATATTTCTTGGTTTCAATTATTCCTATCATGTTTGTACTTATGATAAGCATGTCATCAATATACAAGCACACAATTGCACCGTACTCCTTGGTCAACTTAGAATAAATGTATTTATCAGCAACATTGTGTCTAAGACCATGAGCTAAAATGCGTGAATCAAATTTCTAATGCCATTATTTAGCTTCTTGCTTCAAACCATACAACGATTTTGTTAACTTGCACAATTTTCTCTCATTTCCAAGAAAGATAAATCCATCAGGTTGATCCATATGCACCTCTTCATCTATATCACCATTTAAAAATGCAATTTTACAATCCATCTGATAAATATGTAGGTTATAAATAGAAGCCAAAACCATATGAATTCTTATAGAAGTAATTCTAGCCACTGATGCATATGTGTCAAAATAATTAATACCTTCCTTTTTTCTAAAATCTTTGGCTATCAATCTTGTTTGAAATGTTTGTACTGAATTGTTAGTATTGTACTTTCGTCCAAAGACCCATTTGCAACTAATAAATTTTGAACTTGATGGTAAATCAACTAATCTCCATGTACCATTAGACATTAGTGAGTCCATCTCCTCATTGAAGGCTTCCTCCCAAAATGCAGCATCTCTAGAACTAATAGCCTCAGCAAAGGTTTTAGGGTCACCCTCTATGCTAAATGACATAGGCATCTTCTATGTTACCTTTTCTCTATCTCCTTCTACTAAGAAAATAATATATTAAGATGAGATATAGTCTTTGTTAGTTTAGGCAACTCATGAGAGTGGTGAATTGGGCTTTAAAACAATAATAACAATTTTAAAAATCTTTTATAAAATTCGTTAATTTCACAAGCAAATATGGCAGGTAATAAAGTAATAAACAAATTAAAGTGGTTAGGGAGAGAAAATGAACCAGACACCAAGAATTATAGTGGTTCGACTTCTTTCACGCCTACGTCTACTCCTCCAGACTCTTCCTTGAGAATATCCACTAGGATCGAATGCATTATAGGCGCATTCAAAATCCTTTTACAGCCTCAAGTAGTTCTTACAAAACAGCTCCTGTTTTTTCTAAACTAACTTAAGCTCTTCTTTAAAGAGGATCACTTACTCTCTTAAAAGATCAATAGTGACTCACCCTTTATTACAATAGACGAGAGAATAAAAAATTCACTAACTCACTCTCCTTACAAATGATTGAAAATAAATGAACAAGAAATAGTGAGAATTGGCTAGAGGAGTAAATGAGCAATAAATTCTTTCTCGAAAATTTTGAGCTTTTGATTCAAGCAATAGAACAATGTCCAGAGATTTGAAGTTCTGAAAATTTACTCCTTATATAGCCATTTGAAGTCAATGATTGCTGGTGGGTTGTTGGAGACAATGAATACTCAAAAATCCTATTGTTGGAACCAATGCGAGACTTGAAATCTATCGCAGGTGTCGACATAAAATCATTTTTTGTCGACATAAAATGTCTAGGACTTAGTTCTTCGAGTGGTTGTGACAACTCAAATCTTCGTTGGTGTCGACCCAATTTTTACTTTTATCTTACCCATGTAGTGGTGTCGACTCATGAATCATTTGGTGTCGACCTCATATATTTCTTCAAATTTTCAGATGAGACTTTTGGTGTCGACTCAAAATCATTTGGTGTCGACATAGAAAGTTATAATCAGCCTCGGGACTTTTAGAGTCAACTCATCTTCGTTTGGTGTCGACTCAGAAACTTTCAGACAGTCTTAGTTGTTTTGGTATCAACTGTGAGATCTTGATCCATTTTCTTTTTTGGCACTTTTCGACGCGTGTTTAGTGTTTTTGTTGCAGCATGTTAATATGCTTTTGATGCATAATTGGGTTTAGATATGCATGCAGGGTTGGTTCCCGGGGACGTTGGGCACTGTGATGCGGGTTTCAAAAAAAAGATATTTTCGTGGCCTATAAATATCTGGCGTTAAATATTTTTCAAAAGATATTTTCAAAACTTCTCAGCTAAGTTTTCTCCATTTTCTCTCTGCCTTCTCTCTAACTTCTCGAGGGCCCAAGACTCAATTTTTGATGATCCAACTGCTGATCCTTGTTATTGGCACGGTGGGCAACGCATCTATCCGGACAGAATTTTATTCTGGCAAAGCTTGGTTTTGCACGTGATTCGAGGTGTCAAGTTTTTAACTCACCGAGATAGGATCCTAGACTCTCATATCTTATAAGGGTTCTACGTGTAATCGTGTGTGTTTCTACCGGTTAAAACTGCATGAAAAATCATTTTATGTTTAAATGGGATTTTGGTTTAAAAACCTATTTTTCATCATTTTCGGTGGATGAAATCGGGTGTCGGGTGTTCCTTTCACTGTTTTGATGTTAAGCTTGGGCGTGGGCATGTCCAAGGGTGTTCGATGGAAGTTTAGATGCGTTGATTTGAGGTTTGGAGGGCTGAAACAGTGGTTCAAAAATTATTTCTGCGTGGGGTCAGTTGATTGGATCCTGGGTTTGTGGGTTTTGTCGACTGAACCTAGGATGTCACTCGACTGAGTTGCATCTATTTGGGTTTTTTGGTTTTCCAATGTGTTTTCAGTCGACTGGGGTTGGGATCAAGTCGATTGGATTTTTGTCCTATTTTTTTGTTCTTTGGTGGTTAGGCCCTTGGTTTCCAATTAATTTTTAATGGTATTTAGTTGATTGATGTATGGGATTAGTCGACTGATATACTGTTGAATTCTTTTTGCGGTTCGATTGGTTGTAATGTGGCTTCGGGGGTCGTGTCGTGGCCTCAGGTGTTTTTTTAGATGCCATCCTCGAGGTTGACGTGCATGGTTAGATGTGGGTGTAGTGCACGGTTAGGTGCTTGGTGTTTGCTCTTTGGTGGGTTATGGGGTGTGTTTGGGTCCGTGGTCCTTTTTGGGAAAATGTGTTGGTTTGTGAAATCGGGGTCTTATGGGTTTGGTGTTGGCCTTCGGGTTAAGCTTGGTTTTGTGGGTGGTTAGTTATCCAGGTGAGTAGATGTAGGGTTATATGGCGGGTGGCATCATTATGTGAAATTATACATGGCTATGTGCATTTATGACTCTAGTTTATTTATGTACGGATTGTGTAGATGAATTACATGGCATTGATGTCGTTATGTGTAACGTGATTTTATGAAACATAGTGTTGGTATGTTGAATTATGTATTAAATCCTAGTTTAGTTACGCATATGTGTATGGGATGAGATAGATAAAAATATAGTTCTGTGAATGTTAACCCTGGTTAACAAGGCGTTCATTGGGGCTGTGGTCCTTCAGCAAGAGGCTAAGAAGGTGCGTTCGTTGGGGCCATGGTCCTTTGGCGAGAGGCCGAGAAGATGCGTTCGTTGGGGCTATGGTCCTTGGGGGAGGACCCGAGAAGGTGCATTCGACGGGGACTGCAGTCCCTCAATGAAAGTATGAGAAAGTACATGGATTACATGTAATGCATATCGGGATGGATAAACCAATTTCAAACTATTGTTGCGACCCGATTGAGTCGAGACACAAAAAAAAACCATTTTCAAGGCTCGTGGGGGTCAAAATGGTTCTTTTCCTTGCTTTTCCGTTGCTTGTGAAATCATTTTAATGGCTTGAAATAGAGTCAAAAATGGCACCTTATTTTCCTAGCATGTTTAGCTTATATCTCATATTCAATATGGTTTCTGCTGGGCTTTGGCTCACGGTGTGGTATTTAAAATATTTTTCAGGCACCGGTCACATACGTTGATTTGGGGTTGCTAGAGAGCCAGAAGATCTATAGTCTTCTTTTTTGTTCATTTTGTTTCATGTATGTTTACATATTTTTTCGGTGTTGAAACCATGTAATGTAAGCCTTTGGGCGGTTATATACAATGCATGTATATTTTATATTGAGAGTGTATTATTAGGTTGGGTGTTATGTTTGGTTCTTTGTGGGTGTTTCATGTGACCCAGAGTTTAGGGCGTGACAGCTTTGTATAAGTGCTTTGGATTTGAATACCTAAGAGCCATGGGAATGGGGTGTTTCGCTGTGTGAGGCTGATTACGTGTGCTTTGATAACATGAACGTGTTAGCATGTTAAGCATGAAGATGATGTGTATATGTGAGCATGAGGGTTAAACCTTAGGATTGATTAGTCTTTATTTTGGGCGTTTGGATTAACAAACTTGGGAGCCAAGTTAGAAACGTGTTTAGCTGACGTGATTTCTAGTAAGGAATCTGAGTAGGTTATCCAAATTGACGCGTCATTCTTGTCGGTTCTCCTCGGTATGTGGAGTTTATTTAGTATGAACCTATGTGGCTATGTGTTAGCATGATTATGTGGTTAGCATTTATGTTCATGCGATGTGTTGCATCTTATGTTCTGTCTAGCTTTTATGTCAACATGATGTATGCGAGGAGAGGGCGAGGTCGTGGTTGAGGCTGTGGCCGTGGTGTTGGCCAAGGGGATGTTCCTATCTCTGATACTGGGGATGCAAATGCTCCCTAAGGACCTGTTAATGCGATAGAGTTGCTGCGTGCGATGGGGGGTGCTATCGATCGGCTAGTTGAGGTTGCTAGGGGAGAGAGTAAAATTTAGTAAGATGGTAGAGGTGCTCAATTTCAGAGGCGTGGGGACAAATGCCAGAGGTTTTCTAGTTCGAGTTCTCATTCTGTAGGAGCGCATCAGCAACCATTGTCTGTGCCAATATTATTTACGGCTTTGATAGGAAGACCGGAGCGAAGAGAGCCTACTTATTATCGATGCAAACAGCCAGGGCATCGTGTGTTGGGGTGCCCGCGAAGGAAACAATTTCAGAGTTCAGTACTAGTTCAACTACAGGGAGAGGTTAGATGTTATCGGTGTGACCAGCTAGGGCATCATGTGCCAGATTGCCCATAGCCGAGGTAGTACCAGTATCCACCATTGAGGCAATCCAAGGGTCCCATCCCGGTAGAGGCAGTGTGCCCAGCACAGTAGACACATCAGAGGGTTCATTTGTGCAAGATTAGCAGCAGCATCCTACAGTTTAGGGCTGAGTGTATGCTCTCATAGCTCCCAGTTCTTCTAGGGCACCGGTCGTACCTGATGATGCGACTATGCCTTCAGTGAGCAGAGATACTTTCTGAGTGTATAAATTTTGAGCTAGTATTTTTACCGATGCAGGAGCATTACATTTCCTTGTTGCACCTGTTTGGGAGTTGGTGATAGTTTTTGTGGGAGGTGTGCTATGTTGAAGCAGCGGTTGGTGAACGTATGAGGCTAGAGTGAGTTCTAGATCCTATGTCTCGAGCTAGTTGGCCGTTGTTCAGGATGCCTGACCTTGTTTGACTATATCCTAGGAAAGGTTTGGCTGACTATCTCTCATGCCATGTCGATTGTGATCGACGATTTATTTTCTTTTGACATTGTGGTGAATTTTAGGAGCGAAATTTCTTTAAGGGGTAGAGTTGTAAGACCCTGACCCATTTTCTTTTTTGGCATTTTTGACGCGCATTTAGTGTTTTTGTTGCAGCATGTTTATATGCTTTTTGATGCATGATTGGGTTTAGATATGCATGCAGGGTTGGTTCCCGGTGTTGTTGGGCGCTGTGATGCGGGTTTCAAAAAAAAGATATTTTCGTGGCCTATAAATATCTGGCGTTATATATTTTTTAAAAGATATTTTTAAAACTTCTCAGCTAAGTTTTTTTTATTTTCTCTCTGCCTTCTCTCTAACTTTTTGGGTCCCTGGGACTCAATTTTTGATGATTCAACTACTGATCCTTGTTATTGGCACGATGTGTTACGCATCCATTCAGATATAATTTTATTCTACCTAAGCTCGATTTTGCACGTGCGTTGAGGTTTTGAGTTTTTAAGTCACCGAGTTAGGATTCTAGACTCTCATGTATTACAAGAGTGCTACATGTAATCGTATGTATTTCTACCGATCAAAATTGCATGAAAAAATATTTTATGTTCAAACGAGGTTTTGGTTTAAAAACCTATTTTTCGTCATTTTTGATGGATGGAATCGGGTGTCGGGTGTTCCTTTTGAGATTTTGATGTTAGGCTTGGGCGTAGACATGTCCAAGGGTGTTGGGTGGAAGTTTTGAGGCATTGATTCGAGGTTTGAAGAGCTAAAATAGTGGTTCAGAAACTGTTTCTGCGTGGGGTCAATCGATTGGAACTTGGGGTCAGTCGAATGGATCCTGGGTTTTTGGGTTCAATTGACTGAACCTAGGAGGTCAGTCGACTGATTTGCTTTTATTTGAGTTTTTTGGTTTTCTAGTGTGTTTTCAGTCGACTGGGGTTAGGGTCCAATCAACTAGATTTTTGGGCTGTTTGTTTGTTGTTTGCAGGTTGGGTCCTTCATTTTTAATGGTATTCAATTGATTGATATATGGGATTAGTCGACTGAAATACTGTTGGATTCTTTTTGGGGTTCGGTTGGTTGTAATGTGGCTTCGGGGGTCATGTCGTGGCCTCGAGTGTTTGTTTAGATGTCGTCCTCGGGGTTGACATGCATGGCTAGATGTGGGTGTGGTGCACGGTTTGGTGCGTGGTGTTTTTTCTTCAGTGGGTGTGGAATGTATTTGGGCACGTGGTTCTTTTTGGAGAAATGTGTTGGTTTGTGAAATTAGGGTCTTATGGGTTTGGTGTTGGCCTTCAGATTAGGCTTAGTTTTGTGGGTGATTGGTTGTCCAGGTGAGTGGATGTCTGGTTATGTGGCAAGTGGCGTCATGATGTAAAATTATACATGGCTATGTGCATTTATAACTCTAGTTTATTTATGTACGGATTGTGTAGATGAATTGCATGGCTTTAATGTCGTTATGTGTAATGTGGTTATGTGAAACATAATGTTGGTACGTGGAATTATGTATTAAAACCTGGTTTAGTTATGCATATGTGATGAGATAGATGAGCATATGGTTCTGTGAATGTTAACCCTAGTTAACAAGGCGTTCATTGGGGCTGAGGTCCTTCGGCGAGAGGCCGAGAAGGTGCATTCGTTGGGGCTGAGGCTATAGTCCTTCAGTGAGAGGCTGAGAAGGTGTGTTCGTTGGGTGAGAGGCCGAGAAGGTGCGTTCGTTGGGGCTGAGGCTATAGTCCTTCAGCGAGAGGCCGAGAAAGTGCGTTCGTTGGGGCTATGGTCCTCCGGAGAGGACCCGAGAAGGTGCATTCAACGGGGACTGCAGTCCCTCGGTGAAAGTGCAGAAAGGTACATGAATTGCATGTAATGCATATCGGGATGGATAAACTAATTTCAAACTGTTGTTACAACCCGCGTGAGTCGAAACACAAAAAAAAAAAAAAGAAACCATTTTCGAGGCTCTTGAGAGTCAAAATGGTTCTTGTCATCGCTTTTTTGTTTCTTATGAAAATCGTTTTAATGGTTTGAAAGAGAGTCAAAAACTACACTTCGTTTTCCTAGCATGTTTAGCTTATATCTCATGTTCTTTCTAGTTTCTACTGAGCTTTGGCTCATGGTGTGGGATTTGAAATATTTTTCAAGTACCGATCATGTAGATTGATTCGGGGTTGCTAGAGAGGCGGAAGATCTGTAATTTTCTTTTTTGTTCTTTTTATTTCATGTATGTTTATATATTTTTTCAGTGTTAGAACCATATAATGTAAGTTATTGGGAGGTTATATATAATGCATGTATGTTTAATATTCAGAGTATATTCTCGGGTTGGGTGTTATATTTGGTTGTTTGTGAGTGTTTCACGTGACCCAGAGTTTGGAACGTGACATCAACTCAACTTCGTTTGGTGTCAACCCAAAACTCTTGTTTCAAAAGGAAACATTTGTGTTGACTCAGAAAGCTTTGGTGTCGACCCTTTTTGACTTGGAATCGAGAAATGACTTGTAGCTCTGATGTCGACCCATTTCTCTTTGGTGTTAACTCATTTTGTTTTTCGGATGGTGTTTTGGTGTCGACTCATGTGAATTTGGTGTCGACTCATAAAACCCGAAGTCTGGAATCCAAATGATCATTTAGTGTCGACTCAAAATATACTTTGGTATCAATCCAAAATAAATTTTGATCCAATACTGAAGGTGTCGACCCAAAATCATTTGGTGTTGACTCATTC
The DNA here is from genome assembly GCA_034768845.1 of Heliamphora exappendiculata. Taxonomy (NCBI): domain Eukaryota; kingdom Viridiplantae; phylum Streptophyta; class Magnoliopsida; order Ericales; family Sarraceniaceae; genus Heliamphora; species Heliamphora exappendiculata. The sequence continues at coordinate 13,396 of JAOTRH010449089.1, read as the reverse complement.
TGAGTTCCTAAAAACATCTTAAGCAAAGTAGTTAAAGTGTTGACCCTAAAATTCATTGGTGTCGACACACTTGAGAATTTCAAGCGTACTTTCCCTTAAGATGTCGATCCAATTATTAATTTGTGTCGACACAAAACGTTCTTCACAAGTGCACTGAGTGTCAATCCATTTGATGCAAAGTGTTAGTACAAATGGCATTAAGTGTCTACTCATTTGTCATGAAGTGTCAACACTTATTTTTTTAAAAATAATTAAATATAATCCTTTTAAATAAATTTAATTAAAAAAATAAATTATAAAAATCATTAAAATCTAATTAAAAAAGCTCTTGGGCTAACAGTCTTGATCCAAACCTTTTCATTTTCTCACTCATTGGCTCCTTATAGGCTCTTCATTGAGAGTCATATGTCTTTTGACACTGTTCGATTGCTCTAATCCCATATTGGGATTAGATTCAGAACTTTAATCCCTACACTCTTAGAATCTCCAAGAAATTTTTGTTCAAAAAATTTACATCACGTGATTCTACAATTGTGTTAGACTTTATATTGAGAAATTTATTGACTTTGTTATGCTCAGCATAACTAGTAAAAATACTTTTTATTGCCTAAGGACCTAATTTAGTCCTCTTTGGGTCTGGAACCCTATAATATGCCAAATACTCCAACACTTTCAGGTATGTCAAATTAGGCTTTCACCCTTTTCATAACACACATGGACAAAGATTAGTCTTTCTAGAAATGATTTCATTTATATAAGAAACAAGCAATATGTAAAGTTTCACCTAATAAATTTAAAGGTGCATTTGCATGCACGAACATACAATTTATCATTTCTACCAAAATGTAATTTTTTCTTTCGGCTAAACCATTTTGGTTTGGTGTGTAAGGTACATATTTTTTATGTATAATACCATGCAATTCATCAAAATTATTGAACTCATAGGTAAAATATTCTAAACCTCTGTCACTTCTTAATATTTTAATTTTCTTGTTCAGATGATTTTCAACTTCATTTTTGTAAATTTGAAACCTACTGAAAATTTTATCTTTTGATTTCATAAGAAAAACAAAAAAATATTTACAAAAATCGTTTATAAAAGTGACAAAGTATCTTTTTCCACCACGAGTTAAATTTCCATGTAATTTATATACATCTGAATGCACCAATTCTAAAATTTTAGAATTTCTTTTTACACCAAAAAATAATTTTTTTGCCATTTTAGACTTAGCACAAAATTCACTTTTATCACAAACAGAATCATGATAATTTATTAAACAAAATCAACTCATATTTTAAACGATCTGAAATTTAAATGTGCTAATCTAATGTGCCATAAAGAAAAAAACTCAACGATATAAGTAGAAGCTATGTCATTCTCATTAATATTTAGTTTAAATATTTCGTTACAACCATATCCTTTCCCAATAAACAAACCGTTCTTAATTAAGAATAACTCATCAGATTCAAAAACAACCAGAAAGCCTCTCTTACAAACTAGATCAACAAAAACTAAATTCTTCCTCATATCAGGAACATGAAAAACATTCAAAAGCGTCAGCGTCTTTCCAAATGTGAAGTTCAATACTACACTGTCCTTATCAGCAACCTTGGCACGATCATGGTTTCCCATTTTCACCTCTTGGCCATCAATCTTTTCATATGTCTTGAATAGTAATCTATCCTTGCACACATGAATAATGGCCCCAGAATCAAACCACCATCCAAGAAAGGTATGTGCCATATTTATTTCAGTCACCCACAAAAGATTCTTCCACTGCATTTGCAGATAATTTTTTCTTCTTGAAGCGACACTCTTTAGCATGATGACCCTTCTTGCCACAGTTGTAACACTTGTCGTTTTTTTTCTTATTGTTTCTATTCCTTTTGTTGTTGGGGCGATTAGCACCAGTGCCAGTACTAGATTCAACATTGTGAACATTTGACTTGTACGAAATTTCTCTCTTCTTATCTATTATTCGTTGTTCTTCTTCAATACGAAAATGTTTCTGAATCTTCACAACGGAGAAAACTTCTTCCTTATGTAAAAACATTTTCCTATAATCTTTTCAAAATGGTAGCAATTTTACTATAATCGTGCCAACTTGAAAAGATTTAAGAAGTCTAATGCTCATAGCACTAATATTATTAACAATTGTTTGCAAGTCATGAATCTAGTCTAATATAGGTTGCTATCAATCATATGAAAATAAAAGTATTCAATAATTAAAAGTTTATTTGTATCTTGCTCTTGAATTTTATACTTGAATTTCAGTACGTTCTAAATTTCTGTAGTAGTCTTTGATTCTTTGTAAAAATTAAACAGACGATCTGACAGAGCATTTAAGATGTGACCACGACAGAGCAATGCATATTCATTGCGTTTAGGCTTTGCTTCTTTGAATTTGTCAGTTCCAAATTTTGGAGGTTATAGAATGGTTTCAATGTTCGGATCCAAAATATAGTATAACTTCAAAATTGTTAGAAGGAATTTCATTTTGTCCTTCCAGCGACTAAACTTGTTTCTATCAATCTGATCGAGTTTAACGAAATCTGGGTTCATCTTCTTCACAATTGTTATGTTCTTCGCTGCCTTCATTCTTCAAATTACGTTCTGAAATTGTTGACAGAATTGTGTAATGAAAGCCTTGAGGAGTATTTAAAAATACTTTTTTTATAACATAATTTGCCTCCACTATATAAGTTTGCTGATGGGTTCAGGTAAAATCGTTCCCAAGATACAATAAAGCTTATTAATGAAGAACTCCAACTAACAAAAGTTGATAAACTTTCAGAAACCTTCTTCAAATAGAAAGAATTTTTTTTTTAAAGAGAGAGATAGGAGTTTTCTATTGGTTTTAAAACACAAATGGGTTTAATTTTAAAGACACAAATGTGTCTTTTCAAAACAACACATTCTTCAAAAAAAAAATCCTTTCAAAAATCATTTATTAAAACGATACATTTAGGTTGAAAAAACAACTTTTGGCTTATAATCGAAAATTATTTGTTAATTAAATAAATATGTTTAATCAATTTAAAATAAATTGTTAATTAAATGATCTAAAATAAAAAATTCAAATAATCTTTGATAAATCACGTAATGCTTGCAAAGACGTGCGCAAAAATCTTTGTTATCATGTATTTATCTACACCATGAGGTTAGCTTATACCATTACCCTACACCGTAGCTTAGTTATATAAACCCAAGAAAAGACTACTTCCTTTTACAAAAACTAAACCTTTTATTAAGTCAAAACAATGAGCTGGCTCAGCACTCTCTCACAGTTTTCCTCCCCATTTTGCCATATTCATTATCTTCTCAACATTTAAATATTGATTTTAAAAGTGTAAATTTCTCTCTCTCTCTCTCTCTCCCACTCTTTCACACCTCCCCCTTTTCTAATCCTTATTTCTCCCGGTTCCAAATTATTTAACTCTTTTCAGTATTTGAATTTGTAGTGAGTTACTATTTTTTATTTTTCCATCTTTTAATTATTTTTTCAAATTTTGATTATTTTTATTTTTATATTTACTCTAATTATGAAAATTTTAAATGGTAAACTTTTTTGACACTTCCTTTTTTTAAAATCACTAAGGGCCCGATTACCAATTAACTTAAAAATTAATTTTTTTTTGCATTTTTAATCCAAAAACTAAATTGGGTTCAAATTAGATTGTTTGGTAACTTAATTTTTTTTAAGTTAGTTATTTGGATAAAAAGAAAGTTTTTTTTTTACTTTTTGATCAAATTGGACAATTTTACCTTTCTATATATTTGATATTAATAATTATATATAGTTACTAGTGGTAGTAAATAAATTGTGAATAAGAGGTATTATTGTATTTTAAAAGTGATAAGAGTTTAATAGAATATTATTAGAGTTTATGTTTTGATTTGATTTTTTTTATTTTTTTATTTTTTTATTTTTTTTACCAAACGAATAAGCTTAGTTTTTTTTTTTTTTACACTTTTAACCTAAAAATAATTTGAAAAACCAAAATTATCAAACAACGTTTAAGAATAAAATAAATATGTTATGAAAAAACTATCTCAAAAAGAGGCTAATCATCCCCATTTTCAAATCATCAAGAAGGATATGAATGATATTCCTCTGTTTGTTCTGCACATTTCAAAATAGCTCCTTTGTACTTTTGATTCCTTATTATGGTTTCCCACGAATTTGCCTCGTTTCCCATGTGATGATTGCGTAATGCATTGTTTAAGTAATAATGCTAGATAATTTATAAACTTTTTTAAATAAGTATTTCATATAATATGCTACAATTACAAATATAGAATTTATATAAAACTTATTACATTAATACTGGTAATTGTGCCACATCATTTAATATACTGATCTAATAAAATAAAATTCAAATAATATATTGTAAAAAAATATGAATCTATTAATTATCAGTTGTGCCTAAAGGCACTTTATGCACAACCCTAATAATGTAAACTAAATTTTGCAAGTAATCAATTTAGGTAGTTAAAATAATTTTAACATTTAATTCATTAATTGAACTTTATCTAGATCTAATAAAATATATATATAATAATAATAATTTTCTTAGTATATACAATAATAATAATTTTGTATATATATACAATAATATCAATAAGAGAGGTGATATGAAAAAATTGAGTGAGAAATGAAAGAAGAGTTTAGAAATTTTCTACTGTTAAATTGCATAGCGCGAATAAAAACTTTTAAACTAAAAGACAAAAGTCCCAATATATATATATATATAGTTCAAGACTGTTCCAAATTACTTGAAGACTCCATCAATCATAGAGTTCATTACATTTTTACCCTCTCATAAAAAAAATCAATTATATATTGGCCATGTTTGTGATAACAACTTATTTATTTATTTATTTTTATTTTTAGTAATTTTTTTTATCAATTGGTCAAAGTATTATATATTCCATTGATAGTAAAAATAAAACATTTTAACTAAATATAGAAAAAGTTTACAAAAGAATAAAACAAATCAATAGGTCACATTTTATGTTGTTTACTTTTATCTTTAACAAATCTTTTTAGTTTTTGATCAAATTTTATTACTTTTTTTATTTTTCACATAGAGGCGATTTGAAAAAATAAAAAGTTTTAACTAAAAGATGAAAAAAAAAGTTCAAAATACAAAAATAAATAGAAGTTTCTATTGAGAGCTGATCACCAATCTCTGAACGCAAACGGAAGCAAATATTCACGCAAACATAATTAACAATGAGAACTTATGTGGTTTGACTCACGTCGGCTTACATCCATAGCGAGAAAAAAAATTCTATTACTTTTTATGTGAAAGAGTACAATCAACTTTTTTCTTTCTATTAGCTAGTCTCTTTATTTTTTTTATTTTTATTTTCTCTAATCTTATCGCATCATCAACTATGCTCTTTATAAGCACACAATAAAATCCTAAAAGTTCATAAACTTATATAATCATAAATCCTATACAATTTGAATTTTTAATGGGCTTCTAACTTTACTCTAACATAATTACATATAAATCAAAAATAATAATAATATAGACCCTATAAAATACAAGACAACCCAACCCAATATTCTCAAAATTTATCCTTAATGGAGTTCATCTCTAGTCGTTTTTAGTTTATTTAAAAATTAGGAAAATAATATTTTATTTTACAAATTATCACACTAGGCTTCCTTTGGTAACGTTTACAGTTTTCTATTTTTCGTTTACTATAAACAAAAAAATATGTTTTTATTTATTTGTATAAAGAAATAAAAACAAAAATAAAAATATATTTAGCACATAAAAATTTGAAAAATTGTGGTCAGAGGTTCTGAACGAATATAGTGGTTAAATGTGGTTATCAAATGTGGTGACCGATAGTGTTAGCCGGTGATTATAGTAAGAGGTAGCAATAGTGGTCGAAAGTAGTGGACGAAGATGATGGTCATAGATGGTGATCGAATGTGGTGGCCGAAAATAATGGTCGAATGTGGTGATTTATAGGGACACAGACCCATTTTAATTTGTGAAAATTAATTAAACCTCGTGGTAACACTCTTAGTGAAAAATAGTTAAGTATTTAATTACGTAAAAAATGTAAAATTTGATCATGGTATTGATGGATTGTAATAATTGTATACTTGTTGTTAGTTCTAGGTAACCCAAGATGGGGTGAATTAGATTTTAAAATGATAATAACAATTTTAAAAAAAATTTTAAAAATCTTTTAATATCACAAACAGTTATAGTAAGGAATAAAGTAATGCGAATATTAAATAGGTTAGAGATAGAGAAATTGAACAGGACACCGAGATTTATAGTGGTTCGGCTTCTTCCAAACCTACGTCCACTTTTCCAAGACTCTCTTTGAGAATTTCACTAATATAGAATGCTTACGGGTGTATTCAAAACTTTTACAACATCAAGACGATCCTACGAAAAATACGTTCATGTTTTTCTTCTAATCTCTTGAGTTCTTCTTTGATGAGATTTATTCACTCACTCAAAGAATGAATGGTAGCTCACCCTTAGATACAATAAATAAGATATTACAATGAATATCACTCACTCTCTTTACAAAATGATTGGCAATAAATAAGGAGTAAAGAGATGACAAATAAGAGTTGGAGTTATGAGCAATAAATGAGAGCTTGAGAGATTTTATCTTTGATTCAAGTAATACAACAGTAAATGTAAGTCTCCAGTTGTTTTAAATACTGAAGAGTAACTTCTTATTTAGGCTCTTGAAGATTCATGACCGTTTGAGGTAGGTGGGGGTAATAAATACCAAAAATTCAACCGTTGAACTCAACCGCGTAATTTGAATTTTCGTCGCAGGTGTCGACACAAACCTTATAGGGCTTGGTTCTTTAAATAGTTGGGTCGACTCAAATGTTCGTTGGTGTCAACTCAAATTTCTACATCATTCTCCAACACAACGGTGTCGGCACAAACACATTTAGTGTCTACTCTTTTTGTACTTCAAGCTTTCTGGAAGGATCTATTTGTGTGGACTCGAATTACCTTTGGTGTCGACACTAAAAAGTGAAGGAACTCGCAGTGATTTTGTGTCGACTCATTTTGACTTTTATGTCAACTCAAAATTCTTCAGGCAGGCTTGGTAGATATGTGTCAACTCATGTTGCATTTTGTGTCTACTCAGAATTTTTATAGGCTGCTTCGATACATTTGTATTGACTCATCTTAAATTGGTGTCGACTCAAAATTCCCAAATAACCAAACTGAAGAATCACTTGATATCAACTCAAACAGAGTTTGTGTCAACTCATTTTAGTGCAGGGAGTCTCAGTTCTTTTGTGTCGATTCAAATTTCAATTTGTGTCGACTCAAAGTGTAATACTTTAAATATCTTAGATAAACATGTTAAGGTATCAACTCATTAGCTCAAATGTATTAACACACTTGAGAATATCAAGTATTCTTTACCTTAACGTGTTGACTCAAATATCAATTAGGGTCAACACGAAATATTCTTATTCAAGAGTACTTAAGTATCAATCCATTTGAGATATGAGTCATCTCATATGGCTAAAGGTGTCAACTCATTTGTCATTTTGTGTCAATATTACCTTTTTTAAAAATATTAAAATATAGTCATTTTAAAATCAATTTACCTTAAAAAATAAATTATGAAAATTATCAAAATCTAATTAAAAAACCCTTGGACTAACAATCCCTCATTTTTGGATGATTACAACATTTTTTATAAAATATTTTTAAAAAATTTTGAACAAAAGTTCTTCCCGTGTCTCTATGACTAATGCAAGATTTAATCAAACTCAAAGTCTAGGCATTCAAAAATAGTGTAGATACACATGTTTAAAATAATTTGCAATTTAATTCAGAAGTATTCTGAATTTATTAAAATATGTGCATCAATTCAAAAAGGCTTAACACTCATCAAGCATATATGTGCAAACTGTTTCTCAAATCTCAAATATCTAACATAGTATATAGAGCATGCTGTCAACATTTGATATCAAAAAGAATTTCAAAGTCATCATGCAACAAATGTTATACTACCATATATCAAACAAAAATATGATACCATCTATATGAATGTTAAAACAACAGATATGAGATACTAAAATCCCAAACATTCACAATCATAAAGAAATGTATGTTTCAAACATTCAAAACCAACCATCACAAAAGAAATGTATGTTAAAATTACATATTCTCCTTCAAAGAAAACCACAAAAGCTTCTAAAAGTTATGTTAAAAAGTTAAATGTTATTTTTTTTCTTCTCCCCTTTTTTACTTTTTTTCTCCCTTTTTCAAATCAACGAAGGGTCGCATTACTAATCATCCATGAATTTCTTGAACTTTTTCTTTTCTTCTTTCTTCTGCCTTCGCTCAGATGCTTTCTTTTTGGAGGAGTGAGCTCGTTCATCCTTCTTTTCTGCTGCTACCATGGCATCAAGAGTGGATGCCAAGGCTAGATATGTCTCATGCCTTAACCGAGTGGCTTTTATTCTTTTCATTTTTTAAGCTTGAATTCCTTACCCCAAGCATCTTGAAGCCATTTCAAATGCTCTGCAACTCTCCTGAAATTGGCTTGAACAACAGAGACGATGTTGTTGTCATGCTTTTTTCGAATTTACTGAAGGATGGTATTGTTGCAAGTGACAATGGAGATAATACTGTCATCCATAGTTTTGCATAGGGCTTCCCCAGCGTCGATGGCATTCTCAACATCCCATTTGAGGCCACAATTTGTTTTATCAAGGTGTTTAACCTTGTCAGAAAGGAAAGAGATGGTGCTATAAAGAACAAAAAGGTCTTGGTCGACCTTGGTTTGAAAGTTGGTCAAAGAGGAAGACAAATCCTCGACCAAAGAGATAAGTTCAGATAGATCAATAGCTTGAGAACTAGCAGATGGAACAGGTGTAGCATCAACATGAGGAGGAGGAGGAGGATGGGAAGGAACATATGAGTGTCTAGGAGTGTTAGTCCTAGTGAAGGGAGGAACAGGAGATTCAAAATCTACTAAGATAGGAGAAAAGTCATGAGAAGCTGAGGGATTTCTGGTGACAGATGGGGTACCATGACGAGTAGTCCACACACCTCCAACTTTAAAAATTTGCATATGTTTGAGAGTGGATGCTCCGTAAATGTCATGTTTTGAAAAAGAAACAACTTTTTCAGCAGACAGATCAACACCAAAGCGTCGAAATTCTTTTTAAAAAAACATTGCGTGGGGGATAGAGGAGTTGGACTTCCCGTGAGATTGAAGCATGTCAGAGATGAATAAAAAACCAAGATCAATTTTCTTTTGTTTAAGGATGCACCACATGACAAATATGTGCATGTAGGTAACATCACTGAACTTCTCCATATGGGGTACAAAGATGTGGTTAACCATATGGTGGATAATGCGCATTTCGGGCTTTAAAGAGTTGGCTTCTAAGAGTTTTGAAAGATCTACTTCCTCTACCTTAGATATTTTCTTCGCTACATCGTGAAAAGAGAATCCGTCGATTTCGATGAATCTCTTATTCTCTTTTTAAGAGAAAAATATTTCATCATTTGGAATGTTGGAGGCAAGACTTCCAAGATCATTATTTTTGTAAACGATTTTTGGTAAAAAAATTAACTAGATGGGCAAACGCTGAAACGAGCTCCAGATAAAACTTTTGACGACGAACGATCAAAATAAAACCCATGCAACTAAAGTTAATTTAGAAGAATTTCTTTTGTCGATCAATTCTTCAATTATGATTTGATTCCGAGTTGAAACTCCTGTCAGATCTTCTACTGTATTCCCTTACGCGATACTCGAACGTAGTGTGGCCTGCAGACTATCGAGAACTCATACCTACAGAACCCAGATATCTTTTGTCTTAAAAGACAAAATATGATATATGATAATATAAATCTAGTTCAGTCTACCCGCGTATATATAGGGCTACAGCATGGGCTTGAGGAGTAACTATGAGTAAGACTTCTAGTGGAACACAGATACCTACTAGCGGTTTATGCAATTATGGAAAGACGGAGCAATTTCTATAACTTTTATAAAATATTAAATTACAGTTCACACCACTAAAGAACTATAATTGCACTCTGACTCATAATCTTAAGACCTTCTTGCAAATGAGCTCCTATTATTAAAGGCTTGCCATTTTTTCCCACGTTAAAATTCTCGATACCCGCCAATTAAATTTAATTACTAACAATTTAATTTAATCGGCATCTTGATATTCCTTAAGCCCTTCCGCTTAACTTATTTGACCGTCGAATAATTAAATTCACCTGCAGAATTTGGCCCGGTCAAATTTTATAAGCATCTTTAAGGGGGTATCATCAATCCCGATCTTTCGGGACGTAGATTCCGTTAATAATTAATATTTGCCATATAAATAATACCGCTATCCAACTCACCGAGAATATAAATTCATATAAGATCGCACCCTCTAATGAGTCAAAATAATGAATATTAAATATATGCAAATCAATAATTATTTCAGGATTAAGAGGATAAGAACTATTCATAATAACATTGGGGTGTGATTTAATTTATATACTCAGTATAAAATTAATTACCCCAAATGCCCTATTCAATACACACAAAATGTACTGGCACAGAGAGTCAAAACAATAGACGACGCTATTATCTATTTTTCGTAACTAAGACAAGCCTACTAAAACTTTGTGCTGCAGCCGCACCGATGGTATGTCCATTTTCATCTAAACTGTGAACATAAAACTTATATTTTGCAAGAACCTAAAATATGATTTTCTGTGTGCAAGCTGTACTCTACATATCAAATTAAATACTATACAGAATATTGAATATCCATGCATAACAAATAAATGATATACATACATTACTCATAAAAATTTTCTTAAAATAAAAAATTAATTTTATTAAAATAAAATTAAATACTAAAAATATGTTTTTCAGTATACCAATCCTAACAATCTCTCACTAATACTCAAAACCATGCTACCATACATCTGACTCCCATACACTCTACATGACTATCAAAAGTCTTAGCCGGTAATCTCTTTGTAAAAAGATTTTCAAAGTTGTCGCTTGATGCAATCTTGGTCACAGCAACATCACCTCTCTGTACAATTTATTGTATCAGGTGATATTTACGCTCAATGTGCTTGCCTTTCTTATGGACCCTTGGCTCCTTCGAGTTTGCAACCATTCTACTATTGTCACAGTAAAGTGTAATAACCGACTGAACTGAAGGTACCACCTCTAGAACCATCAGGAAGTTTCTAAACCAAACGGTCTCCTTAGCTGCTTCAGAAGCTGCCACATACTCGGCCTCCATGGTGGAATCAGTAATGCATGACTACTTGATACTCCTCCAACTTATAGCTTCACCTCCTAAGGTAAACTCATATCTTGAGGTAGACTTACGGGAATCCCTGTCAGACTGAAAATATGAGTCTGTGTACCCCAAAGGTACTAGACTGTCTGCTTGGTAAACTAATATATAATTCTTAGTCCTTTTCAAGTACTTGATTATAATCTTTACTGCAGTCCAATGCTCCTGCTCTGAGTTAGACTGATATTTGCTAACCACGCCAATGGTGAAGCAGATGTTGAGTCTAGTGCAAAGCATATCATGCATGAGGTTTCCTACTACCGAAGCGTAAGGAACCACCTTCATCTTCTCTATCTCATCAGCTGTTTTAGGACACTGGTCCTTGGATAGAGTGATTCCATGCTTAAAAGAAAAAAAATTATTTCTTAGAATCCTGCATGCTAAAACGAGCAAGGATATCATCAATACACTTTGCTTGTGATGAAACCAACATCCTTTGTTTCTTATCTCACACAAGCTTGATTCCAAGGATGTGACTGGCTTCTCTAAAGTATTTCATATCGAATTTCCCAGATAGCCATACTTTAACCGTAGATAATGCCTACACATCGTTTCTGATGAACAAGATATCGTCTACATAAAGTACTAGAAAGATCACCACGCTTTCATCATGCTTTTTGTACACACAGAACTCATCCAGGCATTGATCGAAATCATAAGACTTTATAGCTTGATCAGATCGAGTGGCCCTTTATAGCAAGATATCTTTTAAACTTACACAACAAGTGTTCTTGGCCCTTTGTAATGAATCCGTCTGGTTGTATCATATAGATACACTCGTCAAGACTTCCATTAAGAAAAGCTGTCTTGACGTCTATTTGTCAGGTTTCGTAATCAAAATGTGCGGCAATGGATGAGAGAATCCAGACAAACTTAAGCATGGCTACCAGTGAAAAGGTTTTCTCATAGTCGATCCCTTATTTCTGAGTGAACCCTTTAGCAACAAGACTTGCTTTGAAATTTTTAACCTTTCCGTTTGCTCATCTCTTCTTCTTGTAGATCCACTTGTTTCCAATGGATTTTATCCCTTTGGGTGGTTCTACAAGTTTTCAGACCTGATTAGAATACATAGATTTCATCTTTGAATTCATAGCCCTTTGCCAAAGATCTGCAGCTTTGTCTTTTAGTGCTTCATTGTAGTTACAGGGCTCGGTATCTAGTTTTGTCGGGATCTTATCAAGCGACTCTCCTAAGAATATATACCGATTAGGTTGATGAACAAACCTTCCACTACGACGAGGCACTACCTGTGTCTGTGTACTAGCAGTATCAGGTTGTGCAGAATTTGAATCATGTGCATCAGCACCCTGTTCTTAATTTGCACATGCCCCGATAATCTTTCCACTACGACGAGGTAATAGAATATCAATGACTTGTGGTTCATCTTCCATTCTACTAATATTTACTCTCAGTTCTTTAAAAACAATTTTACTATTGGGCTTGTGTTCCATAATATAATCATCTTCTAAGAATCGGGCATTGATGCTAACAACGATCTTCTAATCATTTGGATTATAAAATAGACCACCATTCGTTCCCTTGGGATACCCCACAAAAAAACAGACTTCTGTTCTTCGTTCTAACTTACCCGCGTTCCTTTTCAACACATGCGCTGGACACCCCCAAATACGAATGTGTTTCAGACTAGGCTTACACCCGGTCCACAATTTTGTGGGAGTAGAAGGTACTGACTCAGAAGATACTAAGTTCAGAATGTAAGCTGCTGTCTCTAAAGCGAGTCTCCAAAATGAATCTGGTAAACCTGAATAACTCATCATTGACCTTACCATCTCCATAAGAGTCTTATTTCTTCTTTATGCTACACTATTCTGCTGTGGAGTATCAGATGCAGTCAACTGGGATGTAATCCCTTCTAATGATAAGTAGTTTTTAAACTCTCCAAAGAGATATTTTTCACCACGGTCAGATCGTAGTGATTTGATACTTTTACCCAGACGCTTCTTCGCCTCCGCCTTGAATTCTTTGAATTTCTCAAAGTATTCAGACTTACGGTGCATCAGGTAAATGTATCCATACCTTGA
>JAOTRH010449078.1:0-30956 GCA_034768845.1 Heliamphora exappendiculata | reverse complement strand
CTCAAGACATAATTTGAGTTAGGGCCGGGAGTTCAGTCATGACCTTTAGTGGAATAAGTTCTGGTTCGTGCGAGAAAGGATCTAACTCGAGGACAGAGTTAGGGATATCTGATTTTCTCGTACGATTAGCCCGAGTCGTATACTTCCTCGTGATCCTTCACGTAGCCCATTATATGCACAGATATTTTCTTATCGATTTCGATAATTATTTAATTTAATTTAAATGTCAATTTTACCGCTGGGAACATTCGGGGATTAAATTAAATAATGGAGGGCGATATTAAAATTTGGCACACCTAGGGATCACTCCCTGGGTGGCCGGCCCTAATAGGGGTTAAGAGGATGTTTTATGAAAAATATATATCTCCTCCTTGATTTTAGGAAAGAGATATATAGTTTCCATGAAAATCTCAAATGATATATTAAAAACATATCACAAGAAGCAAAAAATCTAACCTAATCCAAGCCCTAGCCTCCGCCCCCTTCCCTCTCCCATTAAGTATTCCTTTTTCTTTGAGAGAAATGTGTGAGATAGAAACCAAGAAGAAGAAAAACACAAAGATCCGGATCGGTGCCCACTCGCCGGGATCGTAGTGTGCGTTGGGATATACGTGAGAAGATCATTGGGTCGTCACGGATTGTTGTTCTGCATCAAAGAAACTTGTTCAAGTTTCTTAAAGGTATATTTAATAATAATATATCAGTTTAATGTTATCATTTTTCATGAAAAATGCACGCACCATTTTTTTCGGTCACAGTGCCGGTTCTAAATTTTTCTTTCGCATTCTAACACCAAAACCCAAGGTCACGTGAAAAACCACCAAAACACTAGTTTTATGAAAATAGATTTTCATACATTCAAATCCACCTGTTGAAATTAAATAAAAACCCAATATGCATCTCTCATAAACAATAAGCATACAGTTCCAACATGCATACAGTATATCGCCTTATGGCGTACAAAATCTGTCTTTAGGAACAAGCATATCAAAAAGAAAAACTATAAAAGTCTTCCGCCATTTGTCACCATGGGCACAACAAAATCTACTCAAGATCATGCTCCATATCATCACCTAAAAATGGTTTTGTACAGAAAATCCCACCCGTGAGCCGAAGTCTAATAGAAACAAACCATAAAGCTGTAAAGCAGGATATGAAATCATATGGTGGGAGCTAACTCGACCACAAGTAAAACCATACATTATAACTAATGCAAGCAACAGTTAAAGAAAAGTGTAATCAAACGCTGTTTTCCACTCGGATGACACAACCGAGGAAAGAGAAAAGATATTTTCCACTCGAAACACACACACCGAGAAAAATAAACTCGTAAAACAGTATGCTCCACTTGGGCCACACAGCCGAGGAGAAAGATAAAAATAGTTTGCTCCACTCGGGCCACACAGCCGAGGAGAAAAGATAACATGAAATCTTATGTACTGACTCCATCACAAGGGGACAGATGTAGCAACTATAGACTCCTGCCCCTTTACCCAATTCCTACACAGCGTAGGATTGATTAGGTAAATGCAAGTTCCACACGAAGCCACCACAACGTAAAAGCTTAGTTTATGGGCCTAAAACTCGAGGGAACAAAGCACCCAACCACCTAGTTTACGAGGATTAACCCAAAGGACCAAGGTAGCTACTCTGTGCACGTTTTTGGATTTCCACCGAGGGCAACTCGTGCTGAATACCAGCTATCTCGGTACATCTAGAGAATCATTTATCAAAACCAAAACCTTTTTCACAGTTATACATTAAATATGTATATATAGATCCAATCTATAAACATGGACTTCAAGATTCATCCATCAACATGGAGATAAAAAAAAACATGTAAAAACATGAGTTCAAAACTATACAACATATGTATAAGAAGGTCCAATCCATATACCATGGTGATCAATGTATGAAAATGTATGGTTTTCATCAAAACATTTTAAAAGTTGAGCCTTAACCCCACAGGTTAGCTCTAAATCTTCAAAAACATGATTTTCAAATATGCAACCCATCAGCCCAGGTTCAGTCGATTGGACACACCCTCCAGTCGACTGAAGAACACATTAGAATCCACACCAAAATTCCCAACAACATTGTTCAGTCGACTGACCCCATGGATTCAGTCAATCGAACCCACAAACCATGATCTAGTCGACTGACCCGAAGGGTTCAATCGACCGAACCATCCTAGAAAATATTTTTCACCTACGATTTTGCCATTTTAAACCCAAGATGAAGCCTCGAAACTTCCATCTCACACCCATGAACTCACACACGCTCAAGCCTATCACCAAAGGCTTCAAAAGAAACATCCAACACCATTTTCATCCAACCGAAACGACGAAAAAAGGTTTTTAAACCAAAAATCCACTTTTCCCAAACATGAAACACCTTTTCATGAATATAAAATGGTAAAGATGCATAAGATTACATATGACATCCTCTAATAACTTTAAAGTCTAGAATCCTACCTCAGTGAGTCAAGAACTCGATGGCTCGATCCGCGTGCAAAATTGAGCTTCGTCGAAATGAAATTTTGTCCGGATGGATGCGTAGAGCACAATGCCTTTAACAAGGATCAGCAGTTGGTTCGTCAAAAACCAAGCCCCAGGCCCCTAAGAAGTTAGAGAGAAGGCAGAGAGAAAACTGAAGGAAACTTAGGAGTTAAGTTTTGAAAAAATCTTTTGAAAATATCTAACTCCAGATATTTATAAACCTCCAAAATATCTTTTTTTTGAATTTTTGAAATTCGCATTGTAACTCCTTGCAAGCCTTGGAACCAACCCAGCATGCTCAGATAAGCTCTATCATACATCAAAACGCTTAAAAAAATGTAGAAGCAAAAATTCTAAACATGCGCCAAAAAGCGCCGAATATGCATATCATATAAAAAGAGACGGTACAGGGTCTCACAACTCTCCCCCCTTAAGGAATTTTGCCCCTGAAATTTACTACAAGGTCACAAGGTGAATAACTCCAGGTATCTAGCCCGGACTCAAGCTCGCAAGTCGCTTCTTCAACCCCGTGATGGAGCCACTGAACTTTGACATAGCAATCATTCCCCCCTGTAACACCTGCTCTTTTGTATTTAGAATCCTCACAGGACACTCCTTATACGTGATATCCCCATCAATTCGCAACTCATCCCAATCCAGAACATGTGACAGATCTGGCTCATACTTTCGAAGCATGAAAACGTGAAACACGTTATGCATAGATGCCAATTGAGGTGGCAAGGCCAGACGGTATACTACCACCCAATCCTTTTTAGGATCTCGAATGGTCTAATAAAGCGCGGTGATAGCTTCCTGCTATGGCAAAATCTCATTAACCCTCTACGTGGCGAGACCTTGAAAGACACATGATCTCCCACTACAAACTCCAAAGGTCTCCTTCTCTAATCAGAATAACTCTTCTGGCGGCTCCGTGCTGTCACCAGACGCTGATGAATCACTGCAATCTTCTCGGTCGTCTCCCGCACTAGGTCGGGTCCCAAAACTGCGGTCTCTCCCACCTCTGTCCAATACACAGGTGATCTACACGGTCTACCATATAAAGTCTCATACGGTGCCATCCCAATACTAGACTGATAGCTGTTGTTGTATGCAAACTCTGCCAATGATAGATGGTCCTCTTAAGAACCCCAAAAATCAAGCACACAGGCTCTCAACATGTCCTCCAAAATTTGGATGGTCCTTTCAGACTGACCGTCGGCCTGTGGGTGAAAAGTTGTACTGAAAGTCAAGCTCGTCCCCAAAGCCATCTAAAGATCTGCCAAAAGCGCGATGTAAAGTGCAAGTCTCGATCAGAGACAATAGTCACCGGTACTCCGTGTAGTAAGACTATCTCCCAAATATACAACCTACCCAATCTGTCCACTAAATCTCGTACTCGAATGGGAAGAAAATGTGCCAACTTCGTTAGCCTATTAACCACAACCCAAACAGCATCATGTCCCGCTGGTGATTGAGGAAGTCCCGATACAAAATCCATCGTGATATTCTCCCACATCCACTCAGATATAGGCAACAGCTATAACAATCCTGCCAGTCGCTGGCGTTCCACCTTTGCTTGCTGACAAGTAAGGCACCAAGACACAAATCGAATCACATCTCTCTTCATTCTCGTCCACCAGAACTGACGGCGCAAGTTGTGACACATCTTCGTGCCTCCGGGATGCACTGTAAGACATGAATGATGAAAATTATGTAGCACCTCAGCACGACACGACTCTAGCACAAAAAGTCACCCAATCAACCTCAAACTCTGATCAAAACCCACCATCATCCTGTTGTGTCCTTTCCACTAGTAATGCGGTCCCGTATCATCTGAGCCTCCTGATTGGTTCGCTGAGCCTCTAACATGTGTGCAACCAATGCAGGCTGTGAAGCTACTGAATATAAGGTCACACTTGCCCCTGTCTCCCCGAGACACAGATCAAACTCCCCAACATCTCCAAGCCTATCCCATTCTTGTATAGCCACAGAAGCTAACGAACCATGAGATCTCCTACTGAGCGCGTCAGCTACGACATTTGCCTTTCCCGGGTGGTACTGTAAATCAATGTCGTAGTCTCCCAACAACTCCATCCATCGTCGTTGGTGAAGATTCAAGTCTTTCTGCGAAAATAAGTATTTTTAGCTCTTGTGATCAGAGAAAACCTCGAAGTGCTCACCATATAGATAATGCCACCATGTCTTCAAGGCGAAGACCATAGCTGCTGACTCTAGATCGTGGGTCGGGTAGTTCTTCTCGTGTGTCTTCAACTGTCGTGAGCCATAGGTTACAACCTTACGTCCCTGCATCAATACACAGCCCAAACTGTCGTGTGATGCATCGCAATACACTATATACCCCAGGCCTCTCTCTGAAATAATCAACACTGGCGCACTGGTCAATCTCCTCTTCAGCTCCTGGAAGGCTAACTCACAGGACTCGCTCCACACGAACACAACTCCCTTCTGGGTCAAGCGCGTCATCGGTGCTGCCAACCTGGAAAAGTCCTTGACGAATCGCCGATAATAACCTGCGAAACCCAGGAAACTACAGATCTCAAAGACATTCTTCGGTCGTTGCCAGTCCATCATAGCATTAGTCTTCGACGAGTCCACTGATACCCCATCCTTGGACACTACGTGTCCAAGGAATCTCACATCTGATATCCAAAACTCGCACTTCTCGAACTTCGTATACAAGCGATGTTCTCTCAGAAGCTGTAAAACAACATGCAGATGCTCCTCATGCATCTCTCTCGTGGGTGAATAGATCAAAATGTCATCCACGAATACCACTACAAAACTATCCAAGTAAGGGTGGAAGATATGGTTCATCAAACCCCTAAAAGTCGTAGGGGGATTCGTCAAACCGAACGGTAAGACTAGAAACTCGTAGTGACCATAACGAGTTCGAAAGGCGGTCTTCGCTATGTCCTCGTCCCTAATCCTCAGCTGGTGATACTTTGACCTCAAGTCAATCTTTGAAAAGCAGCGCGATCCTCTCAGCTGATCAAACTGGTCATTAATCCTAGGCATAGGGTACTTGTTCTTGATCGTCACTTGATTCAATTTATGGTAATCTATGCATAGTCTCAAAGACCCATCATTCTTCTTCGCGAACAAAGCTAGTGCTCCCCACGGTGACGTACTCGGCCGCACAAACCCCTTGTCAAGCAAGTCCTGCAGCTGCACCTTGAGTTCTCGCAACTCAGTAGATGCAAAGCGATATGATGGCATAGAGATAGGAGCTGCTCCTAGAACAAGATCAATAGAGAACTCCACATCTCGGCTCAGTGGTAACTCAAACAGATCATCAGGGAAAACATCTGGATAATCACAGACCACATGGGGTAGCTCCCCTCAAACCTCACCCAGCTCATCCAACTTAAGAGCAGAAAAGAGAAAACCCAAGTTCCCTCGAACCCGTGCAGCACCTGGTATAGACACCAAGCCCTCATCCCGATTGCCCACAAAGTAGAAGTAGTCACCCTCTGGTGTACAAATCGACACCCTCCATCGCTCACAATCTATAAAGGCATGATAGGTAGTCAGCCAGTCCATTCTTAGGATGACATCAAAAGTAGTCATGTCTAGAATGATAAAATCAAACTCTAAACAAGGACCGGCGACTCCTAACTCACACGATTTGAAAACTATACTCAACACCACATTCCCACTGACTGGGGTCTCTACGCTCAATGCACTACCCAACGGGTTTACCCTCAACTCCAATACAGATGCAAAGGTAGAAGATATGAAAGAATGTGATGCTCCCGTGTCGATGAGGACATTGGCCCATGATCTAAAGACTAGAAGAGTACCTCTGATCATGGCTGGAGTAGCTACAACATTAGATGCAACTGGTGCTTTGAAAGCACTACCATCAACAAGAACGTAAGCTCTGGCCTGCGGTGGTCTGGTCTGTCCACCATAACCCTGAGTCGTCGGCTGCGTCACAGACTGTGCTGAAGTACCTCCCTCTATAAACCTAGACATCTGGGCCCTAGGTTGCTAGGAGTCTGCCGTTTTTGCGCAGATGGAGTAGCTGGCGCTCCTATCGCACCCGAAACATTCCCCTCCCATGGATAGTATCTGTGAATGTGCCTGAACTGACCACACCCAAAGCAAATAGGTGGGTCTCTCGTCTGTGACTGGACAAATGCTAAACTCTGTACCTGGCCCTTCTGCGGGCACTCAACTAAACGATGCCCCGGTTGTCCGCATTGATAACAAATCAACCCTCTCTGCTCTGGCCTTCCTACCGAGGCCACTGAAGGTGTAGTTGTGGACGACTGCGACTGATACGATTCGGGAAAAATGAGAACTAGGTCCAGACGACCTCTGGCCACTGAAGGTGCAGCTATGCCTAAAAGTAGCTTTTTAGGCAAAATGAGAACTAGGTCCAAAACGCCCAACAACACTGTTCAGTCGACTGACCCCATGGGTTCAGTTGACCGAACCCACAAACCATGATCTAGTCGACTGATCCGAAGGGTTTAGTCGACCAAAACGGCCCAAAAAATATTTTTCACCTACGGTTTTGTCATTTTAAACCCAAGATGAAGCCTCG
Source organism: Heliamphora exappendiculata (assembly GCA_034768845.1). Classification (NCBI taxonomy): domain Eukaryota; kingdom Viridiplantae; phylum Streptophyta; class Magnoliopsida; order Ericales; family Sarraceniaceae; genus Heliamphora; species Heliamphora exappendiculata. Next base: position 23,888 of record JAOTRH010449078.1, on the reverse strand, counting down.
AAACTTCCATCTCACACCCATGAAATCACACACACTCAAGCCTATCACCAAAGGCTTCAAAAGAAACATCCAACATCGTTTTCATCCAATCAAAACGATGAAAAAGGTTTTTAAACCAAAAACCCACTTTTTCCAAACATGAAACACCTTTTCATGAATATAAAATGGTAAAGATGCATAAGATTACATACGACACCCTCTAATAACTTTAAAGTCTAGAATCCTACCTCGGTGAGTCAAGAACTCGATGCCTCAATTCACGTGCAAAATCGAGCTTCATTGAAATGAAATTTCGTCTGGATGGATGCGCAGAGCACGATGCATATAATAAGGATCGACTGTTGGTCTGTAAAAAACCAAGCCATGAGCCCCCGAGAAGTTAGAGAGAAGGCAGAGAGAAAACTAGAGGAAACTTATGAGTTAAGTTTTGAAAATATCTAACTCCAAATATTTATAGGCCTCCAAAATATCTTTTTTTTTGAATTTTTGAAATTCGCACCGTAACTCCCTGTAACCCCCGAAACCAACCCAGCATGCTCAGATAAACTCTATCATATATCAAAACGCTTAAAAACATGTAGAAGAAAAAATTCTAAACATGCGCCAAAAAGCGCCGAATATGCATATCATATAAAAAGAGACGGTACAGGGTCTCACAATTCTTGTTGGTTCTCCTCGGTATATGGGGTTTTGTTTAGCATGAACCTATGTGACAATGTGTTAGCATGCTTATGTGGCTAGCATTTACGTTTATGCTTATGTGTTGATCTTGTATGCTGTTTCTCTTTCATATAGACGCGTTGTCTGCGAGGAGAGGGCGAGGCCGTGGCCGTGGTGTTGGCCAAAAGGATGTTCCTATCCCCGATGTTGGGGATGCAAATTCTCCCTACGGACCAATGTATGCGATTTGGTTGTTGCGTGAACTGGTTGCTTCTATCCAATAACTTGTTAGAGGTGAGATTGTTTGAGAGAGAGAGGGAGTGCCTAAGGCGAGGTTACAGTAGCGATGTGGGAGTTCAGGCACATGGATCCACTTATCTTTGCTGGGGATCCAGATCCCATTATTACTACAGAGTGGCTGGAGTTGGTGACTAGGATCCTAAACACATTACTGATTGTAGCGGATGAGTTACGGGTTTCTTTTGCCACCTTTCAGGTGAGAGGTAGTGCTCATCTGTGGTGGAGGTATGCCAGAACCACAGTGGGGTTCACTTGGGCAGCTTTTACAGGAGTGTTTCTAGAGAAATACTTCCCAGCTTCGACGAGGGATCTGTACAGGGAGGAGTTCTATACTCTTACCCAGGGGGCCATGGATGTTATGCAGTATGAGGCCAGGTTTACGTGCTTTTCCCGGTTCACTCCAGAGTTAGTGAGCACAAACGAGCTGCGATCTCTGAGGTTTAAGCGAGGCTTGAGGCCAGCGATCATGGAGCGTGTGGTTGCATTGGGACTTTAAGTGTTCACAAAGCTGGTAGAGGTAACAGCGAGGGATGAGAACACTATGACAAAGATTTGAGCTTCCAGGGAGGCTAGGACATCGTAGAGTGGGATCGAGGTGTAGATAGGTGGGCGTTCTAGTAAGAGGCAGAGGTTCTCTGGTCTTAGCTTTTACCCATATGAACCACTGTAGTTTTTAGCACCATCACCATCTGTGGCTTCGTCTGGGAGGCCAGAGCAGAGGGAGTTAACCTATTTTTGACGCAGGTAACTTGGGCATCATGCGGCAAATTGCCTACAGCTAGGGCCATCCCAGAGTTTGGCACTAGTTCAGCAGCAGGGGAAGGAACCGCCAGTTTGCTATGGATGTGGACAGTCTAGACATATTCGCAGGAACTGTCCTCGGGGAGGTAGTGTGCCGAGTAGGGAGGACACACCAGTGGGTTCGTATGTGCCAGGTTCATCTAAGTACCAACGGTGGCCTTCTGCGTTTCAGATTTCTCGAGTGACAGATAGGGGAACGTTAGTGCAGTCGGTGCGACATTCGACAACGGTTGTGCCCCGACCGTATTCTCTTATAGCCCCTAGTTCTTCGTGGACACCGGTTGTGCCAGAGGATGCAGCTACATATTCAGTAAGCAGAGGTACTTTCTGAATATGTTTGGGCGGTTTCTTCATTGCATCTGTTTGATGATGGATTCCGTGGGTGATGTGCGGTGTTGAGGTAGTGGTTGGTATGGATGTGAGGTTGGGGTGAGTTATAGATCCCGTGTCTTTGAGATAGTTGGCCATTGTTTATGATGCTTGACCTTGTTTGACTATATCCTTGGAATGGTTTGGCTAACCATCTCGTGTGCTTGTACCGATTGCGATCGACGGTTTGTTATTTTGACCTTGTATGGAATTTTGGGGATAAAATTCCTTTAAGTGGGGTAGAGTTGTGGGACCCTGACCCGTTTTTTTAGCATTTTTTGACGCGCATTTTGTGTTTTTGTTATAGTATGTTTTTACGTGTTTTGATGCATGATCGAGCTTAAATATGCATGCGGGGCAGTTCCGGGTCCCGTGGGACATTGTGGTGCGAATTCTAAAACAATTAAAAAAAATATATTTTGAAGGCCTACAAATATCTAGAGCTAGATATTTTCGAAAGATATTTTCAAATCTTCACTAAGTTTCCTCCTTTATCTCTCTGCCTTCTTTATAACTTCTCGAGGGCCCGGGGCTCGATTTTTGATGATCTAATAGTGGATCCTTGCTATTGCATGGTGGGCTACGCGCTCATCCGAACATAATTTCATTTCGACGAAGCTTGGTTTTGCATGTGGTTCGAGGCGTCTAGTTGTTAACTCACCGAGGTAAGATCCTAGACTCTCATGTCTTATAAGGGTGCTACATGTAATAATGTGTGTTTTTAGCGGTTAAAAATGCATAAAAAATTGATTTATGTTTTGAAAAACTGGGTTTTGGCTTAAAAAGGGGTTTTGTGTTGGTTTCGGTAGATGGAATCAGGTTTTGAGTTTTCCATTCAAGGTTTTGTGGTAGCTTCAAATTTGGGCATGTCCGAGGGTGTCGAGAAGGTGTTTGGAGGCTTAGATTTGTGGTTAAGATGGTGGTTTGTGAGTGTTTAAGAGTTTTGGGGCTTAGAACACTCAATAATAGAAAATCTGGGTTTTTCTCGGGTGGTAGCTCGCTCGAGCGCCCGAAGTTCGCCCAAGCGAACTAGCTACGAAGGGTTGTTTTGTTTTGATGTTATCTCCCTAATTCGGACTTAGAATTAGATCATTTTTATACTCAAATTGATGCCCCAAAAAACTTATTTCCAATGACACCTCTCTCACATTAAAATTCGTTTTGTAGAAAAAGTTGTTACCAAAAGAGTGAAGGAATGTAAAGATTTTCAAATTATTTTTCTCCTATTTTTGGCTGAATGCTTGGAAAAAGGTTATTTTTCATCTTGGTTGGCCGTGTTGGGTGTGTAGGAGTCAGTGTTAGCTGTGTTAGGCTTGTGTGGGGTTGTGTTGGCTGTGTTAGGCATGCGTGGGTTTGTGTTGGTCGTGTTGGGCGTGTGCGGTTTCGTGTTGGCCGTGTTGAGCGTGTGTTGGTTTAGGTTATGATGTGTTGGTGGTTGGGCCCTTGGTTTCCAATTGGTTTTCAATAGTACTCGGTTGATCGATTATGGGATTAGTTGACTGAAATATTATTGGATTCTTTTTGGGGTTCGGTTGGTCGTGTTGTGGCTTCGGGGGTCGTGTCGTGGCCTCGGGTGTTTGTTAGGTGCTGTCCTTGGGGGTGAGGTGCATGGATAGATGCGGGGTGTTGGTGCAAAGGTTTGGTTTTGTTTCTTGGTTTGGGTTTCTTGCCAGCGTTGACCGCTCGAGCGAGCAGGTGGCCGAGAGTTAGGTCTGTGGGTGATCGCTCGAGAGGTGGCTGTGCACTCGAGCGAGGTTATGGTAGTGTGCTATATCGGTAGGGGACCGCTCGAGTGGTGGTTGAGTGGTCAAGCACTAGAGTGGTGATGTCGTTCGGGTTAGGCTTGGTTTTGTGGGTACGTCGTGGGTCCAGGTGAGTGGTTGTCGATTTATATGATGGGTGGCGTCATGAGATGTAGTGGATGTCAATTTATATGGCGGGTGGCGTCATCAGATGTAATTATATATGGTTATGTGCATTTATAACTCTACTTATTCTTGTACGAATTATGTAAGTGAATTACATGGTTTTGATATCGTTATGTGTAACGTGGTTTATGCTTAAAACTCAAAGCTTTATTAGCATGTGATGTAGTGTTGGGACATGATTTTATGCATTAAATCCTGGTTTAGGTTTACATATGTATATGGAATGGGATAGATGAACTTGTGGTTCTGTGAATGTTAACCCTGGTTAACAATGCTTGGGTGCGTGTGTGGGTACGTGTGCCCTCTGTCGGCTGAAATGAGGTCTTGACGAGGCATGTGTGTGTGCGCGCTCTGTTGGCTGAAACGAGGTCCTAACGAGGCACTTGTATGGGTGTGTGTGTGTGCGCTCTGTCGACTAAAACAAGGTCCTGACGAGGCACATGTGTGCGTGATATCTGAAGGGTTGAAATGAGACTCTAAAGAGACATGTGGGCATGTATTGAATGTAATGCATATAGGGACGGATAGACCAACCTTTTAAAGGAAATTATATTAACGGCCTGCGGGAGTCAAAATACAAGAATCGTTTTCAGGGCTTTTGTGAGTAAAAAAAATAGTTTTTATCCTCGCTTTCCCATTGCTTGTGAAAATTATTTTCTGGCTCTGGTGAATCATGATCTAAAACTATTTTCAAATTATTTTAATGGCTTGAAAGAGTGTCGAAAATTGCACCTCGTTTTTCTAGCATGTTTAGCTTATATTGCATGTGTTGTCTTCTATCTGTTGAGTTTTGGCTCACAGTGTGGGGTTTGATTTTCTTCAGGTACCGGTTACGCAGTTTGATCTGGAAGTGCCGGAGGAGGTGGAAGAGTGTAGTCTTTCTTTTTGCTAATTTTGTTACATGTATGCTGTAACATGTTTTTCGGCATTGGAGCTGTGTAATATAAGCCGTTTGGCGTTTATATATAATGCATGTATGGTTTATTTTGAAAGTGTGTTCTCAAGTTGGGATTTATGCTGGTTGCTGTGGGTGATCACGTGGCTCGGAGTTTGGGGCATGACAACTTGGTATCAGAGCTTTGGGTTCAAATACCTAAGAGCCGCGGGAAGAGGGAGCATCACCGTGTGAGGTTGATTGCGTGTGTTTGATCGCATGTGTTTAGATGTCTTGATAACATGAACGTGATAGCATGCGGGTTATACGTGACTATGTGTATATGTGAGCATGGGGGTTGAACTGTGGGATTGATTAGTCTTGTCTTTGGACATTTGGATTAACAAACTTGGGAGCCAAGTTAGAAACGCGTTTAGCTAACGTGATTTCTAGAAGGGAATCTGAGTAGGTTATCCAGATTGGTGTGTCATTTCTTATTGGTTCTCCTCGGTATGTGAGATTTTGTTTAGCATGAACCTATGTGACAATGTGTTAGCATGCTTACGTGGTTAGCATTTATGTTCATGCTTATGTGTTGCATCTTATATGCTGTTTCTCTTTTATATAGACGCGATGTCTGAGAGGAGAGGGGGAGGCCATGGTCGAGGCTGTGGCTGTGGTGTTGGCCAAGGGGATGTTCCTATCCCTGATGCTGGGGATACAAATGCTCCCCTAGGACCGATGGATGCGACAGGGTTTTTGCATGAGCTGGTTGGTTCTATCCAACAGCTGGTTAGAGGTGAGATTGTTAGAGAGAGAGAGAGGGAGTGCCTGAGGCGAGGGCTACAATAGCGATGCGGGAGTTCAGGCGCATGGTTCCGCATACCTTTGTTGGGGATCCAGATCCCATTGTTGCTACAAAGTGGCTGGAGTGGGTGACTAGGATTTGGACCCATTGCAGATTGTGGAGGATGAGTTGCGAGTTTGTTTTGCCACCTTTCAGCTGAGAGGTAGTGCTCGTCAGTGGTGGATTTATGCCAGAACCACAGTGGGGGTCACTTGGGCAGCTTTTACAGGAGTGTTTCTAAAGAAATACTTCCCGGCTTCGAAGAGGGATCTGTACAGGGAGGAGTTCTATACTCTTACCCAGGGGGCCAAGGATGTTATGCAGTATGAGGCCAGGTTTACGTGCTTGTCTTCGTTCATTCCGAAGTTGGTGAGCACAAACAAGCTGCGATCTATGAGGTTTAAGCGAGGCTTGAGGCCAGCGATCAGGGAGTGTGTGGTTAAATTGGGACTTGGAGTGTTTGCAAAGCGAGTAGAGGCAGCAGCGAGGGTTGAGAACACCATGACTGAGATTCGAGCTTCCAGGGAGGCCAGGACATCACAGGGTGGGACCGAGGCGCAAACAGGTGGGCGTTCCAGTAAGAGGCAGAGTTCCTCTGGTCCTAGCTTTTACCCATTTGGACCACGATAGTTTTTAGCACCATCACCATCTGTGGCTTCATCTGGGAGGTCGGAGCAGAGGGAGTTGACTTGTTTTTGATGCAGGCAACTTGGCATCGTGTGGAGGATTGCCTACAACCGAGTCCATCCCAGAGTTTGGCACCAGTTTAGCCGCAGGGGAAGGAACCACTAGTTTGCTATGGATGTGGACAGTTCAGACATATTCGCAGGAACTATCCTAAAGGAGGTAGGGTGCTGAGTAGGGAGGACACACCAGTGGGTTCGTATGTGTCGAGTTCATCTGCGTACCGACAGCGGCCTTCTGCGGTTCAAATTTCCTGAGTGACAGATAGGGGAACGTCAGTTCAGTCGTTGCGACAGCCGACAACGCCGAGTACAGGTGGACAGGACAGAATGGGATTGCCCCGAGCATATTCTCTTATAGCCCCTAGTGCTTTAAGGACACCGATCGTGCTAGAGGATGCAGCTATGCATTCAGCGAGCAGAGGTACTTTCTGAATATGTTTGGCAATTTCTTCATTGCATCTGTTTGATGATGGATTACGTGGGTGATATGCGGTATTGAGACAGCAGTTGGTATGGATGTGAGGTTGGGGTGAGTTGTAGATCCCGGGTCTTTGAGATAGTTGGCCATTGTTTAGGATGCCTAATCTTGTTTGACTATATCCTAGGAATGGTTTGGCTAACCATCTCGTGTGCCTGTGTCGATTGCAAATAAAAGTTTGTTGTTTTGACCTTGTGCTGATTTTTGGGGACAAAATTCCTTTAAGGGGGGCAATGTTGTGAGACCTTGACCCGTTTATTTTTTGCCATTTTTCGTCGCGCGTTTCATGTTTTTTATATAGCATGTTTTTACGTGTTTTGATGCATGATCGGATTTAGATATGCATGTGGTGCAGGTTCCGGGGGTCGTGAGACGTTGCGGTGAAAATTTTGAAATTAATTAAAAAAAATAATATTTTGGAGGCCTATAAATCTCTAGAGTTAGATATTTTCAAAATTTCTCTACTAAGTCTACTCATTTTTCTCTCTGCCCTCTCTCTAACTCTCGGGGGCCCGGGGCTCAATTTTCAACGATCCAGCAGCGAATCCTTGCTATTGGCATGGTGGGCTACGCGTTCATCCGGATAAAATTTCATTCCGACGAAGCTTGGTTTTGCACGTAGTTCGAGGCGTCAAGTTTTTAACTCACCAAGATTGAATCCTAAACTCTCATGTGTTATAAGGGTGCTACGTGTAATTGTGTGCGTTTTTACGGGTTAAAAATGTGTGAAAACCCCATTTATGTTTTGAATAACCGGGTTTTGGCATAACAAGGGGTTTTATGTTGGTTTCGGTGGATGGAATCGGGTTTTGAGTTTTCAATTTGAGGTTTTGTGGTAGCTTCGGGTTTGGGCACGTCCGAGGATGTCGAGAAGGTGTGTGGAGGCTTAGATTTGTGGTTGAGATGGTGGTTTGTGAGTGTTTAAGAGTTTTGGGGCTTAGAACACTCAAGAACAGAAAATCTGGGTTTTTCTCGGGTGGTAGCTCGCTTGAGCGCCCGAAGTCTGCTTAAGCGAACTAACTGCGCATGGACGTTTTGTTTTAATGTTATCTCCCTTATTCGGACTCAGAATTGGGTCATTCTTGTACTCAAATTGAAGTCCCGGAAGTTCTCTTTCCAATGACACCTCTCTCAAATTAAATTGCTTTTTTTAGAAAAAGTTATGACCAAATGAGTGAAGGTATGTCAAGATTTTCAAACCATTTTCACCCGTTTTTGGCCGAATATTTGGAAAAAGGTTATTTTTTATCTTAGTTGGCCATATTAGGTGTGTGGGAGTTTGTGTTAGCTGTGTTAGGCGTGTGTGAGTTCATGTTGGCTGTGTTAGGCGTGTGTGGGTTTGTGTTGGACGTGTTGGGCGTGTGTGGCTTTGTGTTGACCGTGTTGGGCGTGTATTGGTTTGGGTTATGATGTGTTGATGGTTGGGTCCTTGGTTTCCAATTGATTTTCAATAGTAATCGGTTGATTGGCTATGGGATTTGTCGACTGAAATACTGTTGGATTCTTTTTGGGGTTCGGTTGGTTGTGTTGTGGCTTTGGGGGTCGTGTGTGGGCTCGGGTGTTTGTTAGGTGACGTCCTCGAGAATGACGTGCATGGTTAGATGCGGGGTGTTGGTGCACGGTTGCGTGCATGGTTGTTCGTGCATTGTTGCATGTGGGGGTTTTGTTTTGTTTCTTGGTTTGGATTTCTTCCAAGCGTTGACCGCTCGAGTGGTAATTGTGCGCTCGAGTAGGCTGGTGGCCGAGAGTTGGGTCAATGGGTGACCGCTCGAGTGGTGGTTGTGCGCTTGAGCGGTGGTTGTGCGCTCGAGCAGGCTGGTGGTCGAGAGTTGGGTCGGTGGGTAACCGCTCGAGTTGTGGTTGTGCGCTTGAGCAGTGGTTGTGCGCTTGAGCGGGCTGGTGGCCGAGAGTTGGGTCAGTGGGTGACCGCTTGAGTGGTGGTTGTGTGCTTGAGTGGTGGTTGTGTGCTTGAGCGGGCTGGGGGCTGAGAGTTGGGTTGGTGGGTGACCGCTCGAGTGGTGGTTGTGCGCTTGAGGGGTGGTTGTGCGCTCGAGCGAGATTATGGCAGTGTACTACGTCGGTAGGGGACCGCTCGAGCGGTGGTTGAGCACTCATGCACTTGAGTGGTGTTGGCCTTCGTGTTAGGCTTGGTTTCGTGGGTGCGTCGTGGGTCTAGGTGAGTAGATGTCTGTTTATATGGCGGGCGGCGTCATGAGATGTAATTATATATGGTTATGTGCATTTATAACTCTGCTTATTTTTGTGTGGAATATGTAAGTGAATTATATGGTTTTGATATCGTTATGTGTAACGTGGTTTATGCTTAAAACTCAGAGTTTTAATGGCATGTGACGTAGTGTTGGTACATGGTTTTATGCATTAAATCCTGGTTTAGGTTTGCATATGTATATGGAATGGGATAGATGAACTTGTGATTCTGTGAATGTTAACCTTGGTTAACAATGCACGGGTGCATGTGTACTCTGTCGGCTGGAACGAGGTGCTGACGAGCATGTGTGTGTATGCGCTCTGTCGGCTGAAACGAGGTCCTGACGAGGCACTTGTGTGGGTGTGTGTGCGTGTGTGCTCTGTTGGCTGAAACGATGTCCTGACGAGGCACATGTGTTCGTGATATCTGAAGGGTTGAAATGAGACTCTAAAGAGACACGTGGACATGTATTAAATGTAATTCATATTTGGACAGATAGACCAATCTTTTAAAGGAAAATGAATTAACGGACTACGAGAGTCGATATACAAGAATCATTTTCAGGGCTCTTGTGAGTCAAAAAAAAGTTTTTATCCTTCCTTTCCCGTTGCTTGTGAAAATTATTTCTGGCTCTGGTGAGTCATGATCTAAAACTGTTTTCAAATTGTTTTATGGCTTGAAAGAGAGTCAAAAATTGCACCTCATTTTCCTAGAATGTTTAGCTTATATTACATGTGTTGTCTTGTATCTGTTGAGCTTTGGCTCACGATGTAAGATTTGATTTTTTTCAGGTACTGGTCACGCAGGTTGATCTGGAGGTGCCAGAGGAGGTGGAAGAGTGTAGTCTTCTTTTTTGCTAGTTTTGTTACATGTATGCTGTAACATGTTTTCGGACGTTGGAGTTGTGTAATGTAAGCCATTTGGCGTTTATATACAATGCATGTATGATTTATTTTGAGAGTGTGTTCTTGGGTAGGGTTTTATGTTGGTTGTTGTGGGTGATCACGTGACCCGGAGTTTAGGGGATGACAACTTGGTATCAGAGCTTTGGGTTCGAATACCTAAGAGCTCTGGGAAGAGGGAGCATCACCGTGTGAGGTTGATTACGTGTGCTTGATTGCATGTGTTTAGATGTTTTGATAACATGAACGTGATAGTATGTGGGTTATACGTGACTATGTGTATATGTGAGCATGGGGGTTGAACTGTGGGATTGATTAGTCCTTTCTTTGGGCATTTGGAGTAACAAACTTAGGAGCCAAGTTAGAAATGCGTTTAACTGACGTGATTTCTAGTAGAGAATTAGAGTAGGTTATCCAGATTGACGTGTCATTCTTGTTGGTTCTCCTCGGTATGTGAGGCTTTGTTTAGCATGAACCTATGTGATAATGTGTTAGCATGCGTATGTGGTTTGCATTTATGTTCATGCTTACGTGTTGCATCTTACATGTTGTTTCGCTTTCATATAGGCGCGATGCCTGCGAGGAGAGGGCAAGGCCGTGGTTAAGGCCAAGGCCGTGGTGTTGGCCAAGGGGATGTTCCTATCCATGATGCTGGGGGTGCAAATGCTCCCCTAGGACCAATGGATGCGACTAGATTGTTGCGTGAGCTAGTTGGTTCTATCCCGAAGCTGGCTAGAGGTGAGATTGTTAGAGAGAGAGGGAGTGCCTGAGGCGAGGGCTACAATAGCGATGCGGGAGTTCAGGCACATGGATCCACCTACCTTTGTTGGGGTTCCTGATCCCATTGTTGCTACAGAGTGGCTGGAGTTTGTAACTTGGATCCTGGACACATTATAGATTGTGGAGGATGAGTTGCAGGTTTCTTTTGCCACCTTTCAGCTGAGAGGTAGTGCTCATCAATAGTGGAGGTATGCCAGAACCACAGTGGGGGTCACTTGGGCAGCTTTTACAGGAGTGTTTCTAAAGAAATACTTCCCGACTTCGAAGAGGGATCTATACAGGGAGGAGTTCTATACTTATACCCAGAGGGCTATGGGTGTTATGTAGTATGAGACCAGGGTGACGTGCTTGTCCTGGTTCGCTCCAGAGTTGGTAAGCACAAATGAACTGTGATATATGAGGTTTGAGCGAGGCTAAAGGCCAGCAACCAGGGAGCCTATGGTTGCATTGGGACTTCGAGTGTTCACAAAGCTGGTAGAGGCAGCAGCGAGGGTTGAGAAACCATGACTGAGATTTGAGCTTCTAGGGAGGCTAGGACATCACAGGGTGGGATCGAGGCGTAGACAGGTGGGCGTTCCAGTAAGAGGCAGAGGTCCTCTAGTCCTAGCTTTCACCCATCTAGACCGCGGTAGTTTTCAGCACCGTCACCATATGTGGCTTTGTCTGGGAGGCCGGAGCAAGGGGAGTTGACCTATTTTTTATGCAGGTAACCTGGGCATCGTGCGGCAAATTGCCTACAGCAGAGGCCATCCCAGAGTTTGGCACCAGTTCAGCTGCAGGGGAAGGAACCGCCAGTTTTCTATGGATGTGGACAGTCCTGACATATTCACAGGAACTATCCTCAAGGAGGCAGTGTGCCGAGTAGGGAGGACACACCAGTGGGTTCATATGTGCCGGGTTCATCTGGGTATCAACAGCGGCCTTCTGTGGTTCATATTTCCCGAGTGACAGATAAGGGAACGTCTGTTCAGTTGGTGCGACAGCCGGCAGTGCCGAGTATGGGTGGACAGGACAGAATGCGATTGCCCCGAGCGTATTCGCTTATAGCCCCTAGTGCTTTAAGGACACCGATCGTGCCAGAGGATGCAGCTATGCATTCAGCGAGCAGAGGTACTTTCTGAATATGTTTGGCAATTTCTTCATTGCATCTGTTTGATGATGGATTACGTGGGTGATACGCGGTATTGAGACAGCGGTTAGTATGGATGTGAGGTTGGGGTGAGTTGTAGATCCCGGGTCTTTGAGATAGTTGGCCATTGTTTAGGATGCCTGATCTTGTTTGACTATATCCTAGGAACGGTTTGGCTATCCATCTCGTGTGCCTGTGTCGATTGCGATGGACGATTTGTTATTTTGACCTTGTGCTGAATTTTTGGGACGAAATTCCTTTAAGGGGGTAGAGTTGTGGGACCTTGACCTATTTTCTTTTTTGTCGTTTTTGACGCTCGTTTTGTGTTTTCGTTATAGAATGTTTTTATGTGTTTTGTTGCATGATCGGGCATAGATATGTATGCGGGCAGGTTCCGGGGGCCATGGGACGTTGCGCTGCGAATTTTGAAAAAAATTCAAAAAAAAGATATTTTAGATGCCTATAAATATCTGGAGTTCGATATTTTCAAAATATATTTTCAAAACTTCTCTTCTAAGTTTTCTCCTTTTCCTCTCTGCATTCTCTCTAACTTTTTTGGGGCCCGGGGTTCAATTTTCGACGATCTAACAGTGGATCCTTGCTATTGGCATGGTGGGTTACGCGTTCATTCGGACAGAATTTTATTTTGACAAAGCTCAATTTTGCACATGGTTCAAGGCGTCGAGTTTTTAACTCACCGAGGTAGGATCCTAGACTCTCGTGTCTTATAACGGTGCTACGTGTAATTGTGTGTGTTTTTGCAGATTAAAAATGTATGAAAAATCAATTTATGTTTTGAAAAATTGGGTTTTGGCTTAAAAAGGAGTGTTGTGTTGCTTTTGGTGGATGGAATAAGGTTTTGAGTTTTCCATTTTAGGTTTTGTGCTAGCTTTGGGTTTGGACACGCCCGAGGGTGTCGAGAAGGTGTTTGGAGGCTTAGATTTGTGGTTGAGATGGTGGTTTGTGAATGTGTAAGAGTTTTGGGGCTTAGAACACTCAAGAATAGAAAATTTAGTTTTTTCTCGGGTGGAAGCTCGCTCGACCGCCCTAGGTCCGCTCGAGCAGACTAGCTGCGCAGGGCCGTTTTGTTTTGATGTTATCTTCCTCATCCAAACTCGGCATTGGGTCGTTATAGTACTCAAATTGAATCCCCGGAAGTCTTCTTTCCAATGACACCTCTCTCAAATTAAAATTCTTTTTGCAGAAAAAGTTATGACCAAAAGAGTGAAGGTATGCCAAGATTTCTAAACCATTTTTCACCCATTTTGGCCGAATGTTTGGAAAAAGGTTGTTTTTCAACTTGGTTGGCTGTGTTGGGTGTGTTAGGAGTGTGTGGGTTTTTGTTGGCTGTGTTAGGTGTGTGTGGTTTCGTGTTGGGCGTGTTGGGCGTGTGTTGGTTTGGATTATGATGTGTTGATAGTTGGGTCCTTAGTTTCCAATTGGTTTTCAATAGTACTCGGTTGATTGATTATGGGATTAGTCGACTGAAATACTGTTGGATTCTTTTTGGGGTTCGGTTAGTCGTGTTGTGAGTCAAAAAAATATGGTTTTTATCCTCACTTTCTCGTTGCTTGTGAAAATTGTTTTCTGGCACTAGTGAGTCATGATCTAAAACTGTTTTTAAATTATTTTAATGGCTTGAAAGAAAGTCAAAAACTGCACCTCATTTTCCTAGCATGTATAGGTTATATTGCATATGTTGTCTTGTATATGCTGAGCTTTGGCTCACGGTGTGGGATTTGATTTTCTTCAAGTACCGGTCACGCATGTTGATCTAGAGGTGCCGAAGGTGGTGGAGGATTGTAGTCTTCCTTTTTGCTAATTTTGTTACATGTATGTTGTAATATATTTTCGAGCGTTGGAGCTGTGTAATGTAAGTCGTTTGGCGTTTATATACAATGCATATATGGTTTATTTTGAGAGTGTGTTATCGGGTTGGGTTTTATGTTGGTTGTTGTGGGTGATCACGTGACCCAAAGTTTGGGGCGTGATAGTACAAATGAATTCTCTTTCAATGAGTAGATAAGTACGAAGAATGAAAGTACTAAACTCACCTCTCAAGAAATATAACAATGAAGCACAGCAAGAAATCTAATGATTTTCTCTCAAAAAGTATGAATGAAAAGCTTAAGAATTTGAAGCACAAAGAGTTTGTATATGAGAAAATGTTTGAGAGGTTTAGAGTGAATAAAACAAGAGCTCAAGGGCTCTATTTATAGGCCTTAAAATCAAACTAGCCGTTGGGCTAAATAGGGTAATGTCAAACTAGCTGTTTTCAGCAGAATTTCGAAATTAAGCCTGTTCGGTCGATTGATGAAACTAGTTCGGTCGACTAAACTTAACTTTAGTCGACTGGACCTCAAGGGTTAATCGACTGACCTCTTTTAGATCTAAAAATCAATTTTGGCCAGTTTACTCAGTCGATTGGGAATAACCCTTTAGTTGACTGGACATTCAAAAATTCAGATTTTTATTTTTTCAAAATATTTTGATCACTTTTTGATTTGGAAATTTTTTTTATGGCTTTTAGGATTCCTATGAGTTTTAAAAAAATATTCAAGAGATAAAGTGAATGTACATAGATCCTAAAACATAAAATTTAAAATTTGCTCTTCAAGCCTTCTTTAACTCTTGCATTTGTATCAAACACTTGTCGCCAAAGAACTTGATTTGGAATTATGCATCATCACTTGTATCTTGAATTGTGCTAAGCGTATATTTTTTGTAAACAATTTTAATATGCATAATTAGATACATGGGTTTGTTATCATCAAAATCGGTCATTGAAACCTTGTTATGCCAACAAGAATAAACTTGATCACAATCTATTCATTCATTAAAACTCACAAGGTGGGTAATCTCTTTTATAAAGTTAATACGCCACCCTTAGTTATATTTAAATCTACAAATTGCTTCAACCTTTATGAAATTCAAACTTTACTACAATGCCGACTACGATTTATCTACAAAAGTTTTTGTATCTTCAAAGTAAATCACATATTCAATCCTCAATTCAGAACAATCGTTAATTTATCATGATTACATTTAGTTTTAGTCATTTTGTGCAAGATCAAAGCTTAGTTTAAATCTCTAATCCATTGATAGTAATTCCTGAATTAATCCCCTCTTCTATCTTCACTAATTTATTAATCAGGTATAACACAGACTTGGTTCAATTTCGTCAAATCAATAAGAAACTTGATCAAACATTTCAATACCTCACAAGGACTTTAGTAATTCACTTAAACCTTGTCCTTAAACAGTAACGTTAACTCACCAATCACAATTAACTCGATCTCAAAACATTTCCCAACTTTGTTCCTTTTTTTTTTACAAATTTAAATAAAGCCAATCACTTACCCTAACACGTATACTCATGAGACCTCAAATCCTACCAACTAAACTTGAACTTAATCTTAAATTCATACATTAACAAGCTACATGGGTGCAACCTCTCTTTATATACCCCACATTTTTAACTTCATATTTAATAATCTCAAATTAAATTAATCACGTGTCATTACTAAATTTTTATGAAAACCTTCTCAATCTCCAATTAACCCATGTCTTCCACCTCAGACCCACCAATTGTTTAGTAGCACCATCCCATCCACTACTTCTATATTTCAATTCTAAGAGGTCAATCCATTTCTATAAAATTTAACCCCAACATTTCACTAACGAGTTAGAATTTTGCTTAACCACTTGAATTATTATGGTTTTATATGGGTAAGAACCAAAATCGACACAAATAATTATAAAGCACCAAAATCGGTTTAGATCCTACCTCATAAAGCCAAATCTCCAAATTTCAGGACCATAGAATTTTCGTTGAAGAGTCCCTAAGCCCCAGGTCCATCAGGAACAACCACCACCGCTGCCAATGTTTGATTTTCTCAAAGCTCCAGTAGTCCAGTCACCACAGTTTCGCCACTACTACTTGTCTTCATCTCTCTTGTCAACAGAGATTGCTGATCCTCAAAGGCCTCCACCTTTACTTCTCTCTACTCCCTTGGTTGTCGAAACAAGAAAAAAATGGAGAAGAAGAAATCGACAGAAGGAGAAAATGAAGCTTTGGTGAGAAAAGCCGCAGCAAAGAGTAGATGTTACCGAAAAGAAACGGGAGAAAAGGAGGAGAAGAAGGGGCGTTCGGGTTTGGTTTGGGGCCTCAATTGGTTTTTAAGCTCTCTCTCTCTCTCTCTCTCTCTCTCTCTCAAATTTTCCTTCTCTGCATGTCCAGAAGCATCTCAGCTTCGGTTGAGATGTAAATTTCTCTCTTTTTTTTGCAGAATTATTTTCAGTGCCACCCAACTACAGATTGGATTTTTATAAAACATCTTTAAAATACATTACTTTAAATTCTCCTACTTACTTTTAATTAAGTTTAAATCACATTATTAAAATTTTTGGACTTTATTGATCTAGTCGTGTATTAATATCCCAGGGTATCCCGATATGCTAACCCCGAAGAATAAGGAAAATATCTATCATCAAATTTTATTTTCCACGGATTTAATTATATTAAATTAATTAGTTAAAATTGTACCGGGTCGCTACAACCTTCCCCCTTGGGGAATTTCGTCCCCAAAATTTGACCCTATATCTCATACCAATAGTTGTTCCAAAGTCACTGAGCACTATGTGTACCCTTCCCATATTCATCTTTAAATATCTCATACACTTTCTTTCAACTCTTACCATTCGAAAATCAAACAAGTCACAACTAACGAACATCACATCAACTAGTTCTCCTACAACAAAGAAGCTCCTAGCCTCTGACTTAACCCCAAACTCAAATTGAATGATTGAATTGCTATGTACATTCCTGACAGTGCCATCATAACAAATAACAATCTCCCAAATGATGTCCATTAAATAAAGTTTCAGGTTCTGCCAACCTTCTAACTAAATAAACAATTACTTCTCTAACAGAGATAGAAGGAGTCATCTCTTGATATGGGACCAATCCATGAAAAAGACATCTCGTCACCAATCCACATTTCTCAATCTTATAGAAATCGTTTAAGCTTTCAAAATGTATTGTTATTACTCCTTCGTCTATTCTATCTCTTGATACGTAACTTTAGAACAAAGTCTATCAACAAATATACATCCATATTTCAAAAGATCCCAACACTCTATGCTATCTAGTTATGAGGTTACTAAGGGTATGACTTTCCTCATAATGGTGGTCCACAGTCAACAAAGACCCAACTATCTCCCATGCTCTACTAACACCAGGGCATAATTGCCGCACTACACACCAAGATGTTCAATCCTCAACTCTTAAGTTCAGATCTCTAGCCATCAATAAACATCAAGTCGTATCCCCACGATCCATATCACAACCACAACCTTACGCTAACCTGAGAAACATACTCCTAGCTAAAGAAAATTATGAGATTCATTAAGATCAGAGCTCAATTTAACCCTTTCTTCCTTTAAATCTTGACACAGTATAGTCATACAAACGTATCAATCAAAATCTAACACAACACATCTTCAATTAAACACATACCAAGGAGAACCATTGAGAATGGCATGCCAATCCGCGTAACTAATCTAGATTTCTCATAGAAAGAACGTCGGCCAAACGCATTTCTATTTCGAACCCCCGAATAGTTAACTGGATGCCCAAAGGCAAGTCATATCACTCATAAAATTCAACCTCTATGCACACACAAGCACATAGCATACGCAAGACAATTTATTCGCTATCACGCCCCAAAACCCAGGGTCACCTGAAAATCCACCAAACACCAGGTTTAAGAAAAATAGATTTTTATACAATCAAATCCACCTGTTGAAACCAGAAGAATGCCCCAAGTATAACTCTCATAAATAGAAAACATCCAGTTCCAACATGCATAAATATATCGCCTAGAGGCGTACAAACAGGCCTTCAGAAATAGGTATACAAAAGGAAGACTATAAAATCTTCTTCCACCACGGGCACCACTAGATCAACTCCTCGTGGTCATCAATCTCATAACCTAAAAATGGTTTGACAAGAAAATTCCACACCGTGAGCCGAAGCCTAATAGAAACAGACTATAAGGCTGTAAAGCAGGATATGCAATCATATGGTGGAAGGTAACTCAACCACAAACAAAACCAAGCATTAAAACTAATGCAAGTAACAGTTAAAGAAAATTGTAACCAAACTGTTATTTTTCCACACGGATCACACAACCGAGGAAAGAGAAATAAATCTTATGTACCGACTCCATCACAAAGGGAGAGAAGTAACAACTATAGACTTCTGCCAATTACCTAATCTCATAATCATTTAAGACCTGTTAGGTAATGACAAGTTCTACACGGAGCCCCCACAAAGTAACTGCTGACTTTACGGACTAAAATCGATGGACAAAAGCACCTACACCTTCTTTATGAGAACTACCCCAAAGGATAAAGGTACCTACTTTGCGCACATTTCCAGACTTCCACCGAGGGCAACTCGTCCCATATACCCGCTATCCCGGTACATCTAGAGAATCATTTCACAAAACCAAAACATTTCCCTAACATCTCCAAGCATATCCCATTCTCGTATACCTACAGAGGCTAACGAACCATGAGATCTCCTACTGAGTGCATCAGCTATGATATTTGCCTTTCCCGGGTGGTACTGAAAATTGAAGTCGTAGTCTTCCAATAACTCCATCCATTATGACTGGCATAGATTCAAATCTTTTTGCGAAAACAAGTATTTTAAACTTGCGATCGGAGAAAACCTTGAAGTGCTCACCATAAAGACAATAACACCATGTCTTCAAGGCAAAGACCACGGCTGACAACTTCAGATCGTCTGTCGGGTAGTTCTTCTCATGCATCTTCAACTGTCATGATCCATGAGCTACAACCTTACCTCCCTGCATCAAAATGCAGCCTAAACCATCATGTGACGCGTCACAGTACACTATGTACCCTAAACCCTGCTCAGGGATAATAAGCACTCGTGCACTGGTGAATCTCCTCTTTAGCTCTTGGAAAGCCGACTCACAGGACTCACTCCACACAAACGAGACTCCCTTCCATGTAAGACGCGCCATAGGTGCTTCCAGCCTAGAAAAGTCTTTCATGAATCGCTGATAATAACCTGCCAAACCCAAAAAATTGCAAATCTCAAAGACGCTCTTCGATCGCCCTAATCCATCATGGCATTAGTCTTCGACGAATCCACTAACACCCCATCTTTTGATACCACGTGTCCAAGAAATATCACCTCTGACATCCAGAACTCGCACTTCTCGAACTTCGCATACAAGCGATGTTCTCTCAGAAGCTGTAGGACAACATGCAAATGCTCCTCATGCATTTACCTCGTGGGTGAATAGATAAGAATATCATCCACAAACACGACCCCAAAGCTGTCTAGGTAAGGATGAAAGATATGGTTCATCAAACCCATAAATGTCGCAGGAGCGTTCATCAAACCGAATGGCATAACCAGAAACTCATAGTGACCATAACGAGTTCGAATGGCGGTCTTCGCTACGTCCTCGTCCCTAATCCTCAGCTGGTGATACCCTGACCTCAAGTCAATCTCTGAGAAGCAGCGCGACCCCTTTAACTGATCAAACAAGTCGTTAATCATTAGCATAGGGTACTTATTCTTCACCGTTACCTAATTTAGCTTCCTGAAGTCTATGCACAGTCTCAAGGATCAGTCCTTTTTCTTTGCAAAAAGAGCTGGAGATCCCCACGGTGATGTACTCGGCCGTACAAACCCTTAGTCAAGCAACTCTTGTTGCTGCACCTTGAGTTCTCACAACTCAGTTGGTGCAAAGCGGTAAGATGGCATAGAGATAGGAGCAGTTCCCGAGATAATATTAATGGAGAACTCCACATCATGGCTCAGCGGCAACTCAAACAGATCATCTGGAAAGACATCTGGGAAATCGCAAACCACATGGGGTAATTCTCCTCGGACTCCAACCAACTCGTCCAACCTGAGAGCAGAAAAGAGGAAACCTAAGTTCCCTCGAACCCGAGCGACACTGGGCATAGACATCAAACCCTCATCCCGATCACCCACAAAGTAAAAGCAGTCACCTTTCGGCGTACAGATCGATACTTTCCATCACTCACAATCTATGAAGGCACGGTAGGTAGTCAACCAGTCCATCCCTAGGATGACATCAAATGTGATCATGCCTAGAATGATAAAATCAAACTCTAGACAATGACCGGCGACTCCTAACTCGCAGGATCTGCAAACTCTACTTAACACCACATTCCCACTAATTGGGGTCTCTACACTCAACGCACTACCCAACAGGTTTGTCTATAACCCCAATGCAGATGCAAAAGCAGAGGAGATAAAATAATGTGATGCTCCCGTGTCAATGAGAATACTGGCCCATGATCTATAGAGTAGAAGAGTACCTCTGATCATGGCTAGAGTAGTTGCAGTAACAGGTGCAACTGGGGCTTTGGAAGCACTGGGATCAGTAAGAACATAAGCTCTGGCCTGCGGTGGTCTGGTCTGCCCACCACAACCCTGAATCGTCGGCTGCCTCACAGACTGTGCTAAGGCACCTCATTCTGCAAACCTAGACGTCTGGGCCCTAGGTTGTTGAGGAGTCTACCGTCTCTATGCAGATGGAGCAGTTAGTGCTCCTATCGCACCCTAGACACTCGCTTCTCAGGGACAAAATCTTCGAATATGCCTGGACTGACCACACCCAAAGCATACTGGTGGGTCTCTCTCCTGTGACTGGACAGACGCTGAACTCTAGACCTAGCCCTTCTGTGGGCACTCAGAAGAACGATGCCCCGGCTATCCGCATTGATAATAGATCAGCTCTCTACTCTGGCCTTCCAGTCGAAGCCACTGAAGGTGCAGGTGTGGATGACTGCGGCTGATACAATTTGACAAAATGAGAACTAGGTTAAGACAACCTCTGGCCCTTTTTCCCGCGCCTCTAGAACTGTGCATCTCCACTTCCTTGCTGACTCCAACTCTCTCTAACTCTGCGGCTCTTTGCCAATGAGTTCTCTACTCGGATAGTGGCTTCCACCAGTGCGATGTACACATCCAGACCTAGAGCTGCAATTCAATCCTTGATGGTAGATCGAAGGCCTCTCTCAAATCTTCTAGTGCGCAACGCCTCCGTAGATACCATCTCAGCTGCGAACCGCGATAGATTCGCGAACTTGGCCTCATAATGGACCACAGTAAGGTTCTCCTGGACAAAGGAAAGAAACTCCTCTAAGTATGTTTCCCTCGAAGATCTCGGGAAGTGCTTCTCCAAGAAGACCCTCATGGAAGTGGCCCACATTTCATCCACCGTGGTCTTGGCAAACTTCCACCATTCCCTAGACAGTTGGAACGCCGCTAACTTCATGCGCAAAGCATCCTCCTCAATATCCAGAGTATCGAAGATTGTCGGGGTCACTTCCAATCACTTGGTAGCAACTTTGGGGTCTGGCTCCCCAGAAAAGGTCAGAGGATCGAACCGTCAAAATTCCCTCATTACCATAGAAGCCCTTGGCTCAGGAGCCCTCACTCCTGCCCTAGATACCTCAGCCATTTCTCTCATAGCGGCAAGCATTTCCTGTATGACGTCAGCACCGCCCACCTATTCCTATGGTGCATGAATGCCCTCTTTCGCCAAAACCTGAACATATGCTCAACCTCGACCACGGCCTCGGCCACGACCTCGTCCCAGTCCTCCTCGTGTGGACATAATTCTATATGAAGGCAATATAACAAGATAACCTTTCATACAACATGTGCTTAAAATATAACACACATAAGCATGCTAACATATACTGAGGAGAACCAACAAGACAGACGCGTCAATTTAGGTAATGTAGTCAAATTCCTTGCTAGAAAACATATCGGCCAAACGCGTTTCTAACTTGGCTTCCAACTATGTTAATCCAAATGCCCTAAGGCAAGACAAATCAATCCTGAGATTTAACCTCCATACCCACATATATGCAAACTCTTATGTTCAACAAGCTATCGGCATGTTATAAAAACGTTTAAACACATGCAAGCAAGCATACGTAATCAACCTCACCAGGTGATAAACCCTCTTCCCATGGCTCTTAGGTATTCGAACCCAGAGCTCTGATACCAAGTTGTCACACTCCAAAACTCAGGGTCACGTGAAAATCCACTAAACACCAGGTTTAAGAAAAATAGATTTTTCTACAATCAAATCCACCTGTTGAAACCAGAAGAATGCCCCAAGTATAACTCTCATAAATAGAAAACATCAAGTTCCAACATGCATAAATATATCACCCAGAGGCGTACAAACATGCCTTCAGAAATAGGCATACAAAAGGAAGATTATAAAATCTTCTGCCACCACGGGCACCACTAGATCAACTCCTCGTGGTCATCAATCTCATAACCTAAAAGTGATTTGACAAGAAAATTCCACACTGTGAGTTGAAGCCCAATAGAAATAGACTATAAAGCTATAAAGCAGGATATGCAATCATATGGTGGGAGCTAACTCAACCAGAAATAAAACCAAGCATTAAAACTAATGCAAGTAACAGTTAAAGAAAACTGTAACCCAAATGTTATTTTTTCACTCGAATCACACAACCAAGGAAAGAGAAATAAATCCTAAGTACCGACTCCATCACAAAGGGACAGAGGTAACAACTATAGACTCCTTCCCATTACCTAATTCCAGAATCATTTAAGAACTGCTAGGTAATGACAAGTTCTATACGGAGCTACCACAATGTAACTGTTGACTTTATGGACTAAAATCGAAGGACAAAAGTACATGTACTTTCTTTATAGGAACTACCCCGAAGGACAAAGGTACCTACTCTACGCACGTTTTTGGACTTCCACCAAGGGCAACTCGTGCCACATACCCGCTATCCCGGTACATCTAGAGAATCATTTCACAAAATAAAAATATTTATATATTTATACATTAAACATGTATAAAGATCCATTCATCAACATGGAGATCAAACCAAAATCATTTTCAAAGTTGAGACTAAACCCTAAAAGTTAGCTCCAAACCTCTAAAACTAAGTTTTTCAAAGTTTTCTCAAAATTCCATTTTCAAACCATCCTTTTGAAAATCATGGATATCCTTTTGAAAACCATAGGACCTCATAATTCCATCGGATAAACATCACACGAGGAAAGCTAGATCCAGAAACATCAAAATTCTCAAAACTTCCCAGACCGATTGATCGGTGAAAGGACTAATCGATCGGTCCCAAACCAGTTTTGATTTCTTGAAAAATATGTCAGGTTTTTCTGCATAAAAATTGTTTAAACCCAAAATCAAGCCTTCAAACACCTATTTTGATACCCGCGAGTATATATAAACTCAAGACTATCATAAAAACTTCAAAAGAAACCATCAAAACTTAAAATCATCCAACCAAAACAACGAAAATGATTTTAAACTAAAAACCCGATTTGTCAAACATAAACAACTTTTTCATGCATTTGAAATGGTAAAGATGCATAAGCTTACACGTAACATCCTTTAACAACTATACACTCTAGGATCCTACCTCGGTGAATCAAAAACTCGACGCCTCGATCCACATGCAAAATCGAGCTTTGTCGGAATTAAATTTCGTCCAGATGGATGCGTAGACCACGATGCCAACAATAAGGATCGACTATTGGATCGTCAAAAACCAAGTCCCGGGCCCCCGAGAAGTTAGAGAGAAGGTAGAGAGAAAAGAAGAAAACTTAGTCGAGATGTTTTGAAAATATCTAACTCCAGATCTTTATAGGCCTTCAAAATATTTTTTTTTTGAATTTTTGAAATTCACACCATAACTCCCCGTAGCCCCCGGGACCAACCCCGCATGCATATTTAAATCCAAACATGAATCAAAACACATATAAGCATGTCATATACATAAATGAACACATATCATATACATAAATGAACACGTCGAATGTGTATATATATA
>JAOTRH010449067.1:0-30957 GCA_034768845.1 Heliamphora exappendiculata | reverse complement strand
TAATAAGCAGCACTAAGCCATTGACCGAACCTGCAATCCTACATGAACTTGTGGGAGAAGGGAGATCACTTATTTTTCCAAATGAATAGCCACGAATGATGGCCCACCAACTGTTGTTGTTGCTGTAATATCTTGTCAAAAAACTGCTGTTGTTATAGAGATTTCTGTGCATCATCTCGAGATCAGAGCTCTCGATTATGCCACGTCATGTTTTGCAAATGCACCTGAATCTCAAAGCATGCATTATGTATAAGGCAAAAGTATTGCTATGTGTAAAATATAACATCTCTGTCAATTTTTTCATTCCAATGCATAAAAATTTTCATGTCAAATTTTACCTTTGGCCATATTGTGTGTCGAATTTGACAAGAAAAATAACAAGTGTTATTTTTTGACAACCCACAATAGGATCCCACAACAAGAAAAATCAATCTCAAACAATAATGTGGTTTAATCCTATCCATTGATTTATCATATAAGCAAATAATAACTTTCATCTCATTGGAGTGACATTGTTACATTTTGTCACATTGATACTATTCATTATCAAAAATATAGATTTGTTTCAACAAAAATGGTTTGCACCATCGGACCTGCTCTTATGCTTTCAAGACTAATCCAATGTGTTGTCAGAATTACTTACAACAATCTACTAGCTTTTTCTATGAAAGACAAACGAGAAGTTGGGCAATAACTTTAACCATCGTTTGACATTGATATTGGACCAAGCATGTACAAACGGTCAAACTTACATATCCGAACGAAGCTTTCCATACATGCAACTTGCACCTATCTCTCTCACATGAAAAGCTTGGACAAGTTCAAACATTCATAACAGTACGAAACCGGCGCAAATCCTATAAAATATGCACAACTATCTTTCTATATCTAACCCCCCAAAGAAAACAAAAAGGTAAATATTCACAAGTAGCCAATACATATGCCTTCCTATAAAATATGATTATTATTACTTCCTGTCTTACAATCATATAAATCCCTATATGTTCCATTGACTTGCACTCTTTAAACATTTCTTGTCAGCTCAAATTTAGTTTCTTAATTTGTATCAGAAAAACTAATGCTTTCATCCCCACAATACCACCATTGATCATGGACCCACCTGAGTTTCCAGCCGGCAAGTCGCCCAGACGAGAGCTCCAAGGCCCCCGCCCTACCCCTCTAGATGTACTAAAAGTACGTAAAGACTCTCACAAGATCCGAAAACCCCCAGTGGCACCACCACCGCACCCGTCTCAGCCGCAATCCCATCAACAGTATCGCCCGCCGATCATTATATACACCCTCTCTCCTAAGGTGATTCACACGGATCCTAGTGAATTCAGGACTCTAGTCCAACGCCTCACCGGCTCGTCTTCTAGTAGTTCTTCAAGGCCTTTTGTTACTTCTTTGTCTTCTTCTTCCTCCTCCTTTCCGGCCAACCACAGAGCAATATCGCCGGCGGTTCGCTTTGCTTCGGTAGAAAAGACTAAATCTCCAGAAAAGAAGAAGCCACAAAACAGTGATATGGGTAGGGATGAAGGCATGGATATAAACACAGAAGTGGAGTGGATTAATAGTCTGTTCCCGGGGATATTATCGCCTGGCCCAGCGGCGCTTCCACCTATACCGCCGAACTTTTTCTCCCCGCCGTCGAATGATCCTAATTCTCCCAGTTATTTTCCTGATTTGAGCCCATTATTACAAGGTAACAAGAATTATTTAGAGAGTATCTTCATGCCTAGTCCTTCAAACTTTCTTTCACCCCACACAGCATCCCCTACTCCATCTCCAGACATTTTCAATCATTTCTTTGACTTTTAACCCTTTCTATAGAGAAAACCAGATCAGGGACATGCCTGGTTTACTTCTTTGTATCTTCTCATGGAAAGAGATTGATATAATGGGGACAAATTTGGAAATTTTAAATTGCTTTTAGTGAACAAGCAAAGTTGGTGATTTCTTGTTGGGATTTTCTTTTTCTGGTTTGGTGAAATTGGTGGGCCACATGAGGAGACAGTTTGGCTCAAGTTTTTCTCCCTTTTTTAATACCCATCCCCTAATTGCTTTCTGATACCATTTTTTTGTCATATATTTTGTGGCATGTAGTTTGCAGCAAACCTAATATATAAATTTCAAATTCTTAATTATTGATTTCTTTTTCTTCTTGTGTTTTATGCCTTCTAGCACTTGCAATATTTGAAAATGGTTTTTGATTGCTCACAATGGCATGCTATTTTGTTTGATATGTGTCAGGATTGCCATGCAATTAAGGCTATTAAGCTTATATACCTATATAATTACGAACTTTTAAGTAGGTAGGAGGTATTTCCATAGTATTTCTTTCTCAAATTCAGCACAACATAGGGAAGTTATCTAGAATACCTTTTTTCCTTTTCTTCCCATAATCATATAATGATACTGGTGTGAAGAGCTCAGTGCTCACTGATGCCACTGCTTGTTTAAGTAAGCTAGCTCCAGGAACAGTTTTTATTTTGCCAGTTTACCAATGTGGTATATCCAATATTTTTTGCTAATAGATCAAGTTGCAACTCACAGTTATAAGAATTAAATTCATTCATCCAACTCTCTGAGCGAGCGTCTCAACTCTCTCAAGTCTCAACCGGAAGGCCAACCAACGGGCTTAAACAATTTGAAATTGTGTGGTTCCAAAAAATGAGACCAATATAGCGCTAGCTAATTATGTTTTGGGACTTGTAACGCTTTAATATCTAAAACTGCATTGGGTTCAAATTGGGGGTTTCAAACAAATTTTAACACTCAAACTTGGTTAATTGGCTAATTAGTAAACGAAGTTTGATTTCATGGGAAATGCTTGTCATGCCGAATTTAGTAACCTATTTCTTTACTCAACGTTTACTGTTTCATGGATAATCTCTTGAAAGTTGAAATAAATGAGTATATTATGTAAATTTGTTTCATGAGAAATGCTTGTCATACCATAATTTGTGGGCAGATATTACTTACCATGTAGCTACATCACAATGAGGAGTGATTATTTTTTCTTGCACAAGTGGCATGCCACGTACTGCATTAATTTGTGCTACACATTCATGTCAATTCTATCACTATGCATGTGAAAATTGAACAAATATGTGAGTCTATCACATTACAATGAATATTTTGTCTACTTTGCAGCAAGTTAAATTAACTTTTAATTCATTCTTCAAGTAATTGATTAATAAATTTCGTAGATGGGTAATATTGCACATAATGAGTTTGAATAAGAAGCTCATCTTTTTGGGAGGCAAAATCGGGATGTTACTGAATCAATTTATTCGGTTAATAGGCTTTAATAAATCTAACCAAACCATAAATATAGAATTGATATATTTTATACTGGGATGCAAACCAATCCAAATGAGAAGAGAGATCGAATCAAACTGACCATAAACATTGGTTAATTTGGTTTGGTTAAATTATTTGGTTTATAATTTAGAAATAGTTGATTTATAATGTAAGCATAGTATTTAAAAGAAATGAAAGCAACTACCATTTCATAATTTAATCAAATTCACACTTTCCAATATCAACTAAAAGTAACTATTTGTATGATAAAAAATCGACTATTTAGTGTAAAGACTTACCATTCAATTATATGTAATTCATTATAATGTGAAATCAAATGTAACAATTAGCTTATAATTTGAGAGGAGCAATCATAGAGGTAGGCTAGCATTTAACATGCATAAAATTATAGGAGCTTGGGCCTCAGGTCCCATTTGAAAGACTTGCATGTTTAGTGGTAAGTCCATTATATGCATTACTCTTCTAATAAATCCCACCTCTTATTAATATATCAATGTGACCCCTAATTTACTATTCACACTCCTACAAATTCAGGCTTCCAAAACAATAGAAACTTTGCCATTTTGGAAACAATTGTTATCAACGGAATCCCAAATTAAAAACTTGCTCCATATATTCCAACAAATTTTGAAAAAGCGATTTCAAATCCTCCATGATTTTTGGTGGGAAACACTTCGATGATGGCTATGACTCTAGTCTAGTGGAAGAAGATAGCTAGCGACTCTTTTGAAACTTTTTAATGTAATTAATTTACGCTGTTGAAAATATAAAGAAACAAGGTATTCCACATGAAAATCCTAAAATTTTATCAAAAACCCCAAAATGTTAAGACAAATGAGACATTATTGTTTGTTATAGTTTTAAAAATCTTGTATGAGACATTCTTTCATTATATCTTGTTGAAAATCTAAGCCAAGACCCCGTAAGTTTTGAATCTTGAATTGAATAGTGTTTGTTGAATGCGAAAAAAACATACATAAAATCCTCCTCACCACGTGAGTTCTTCATTTGTCTCATTTTCTGCACAATATGCCTCATTTTCTGTGAACGGGATGTCTCATTTTATAACTTTCTACATTGAGAAGCTTCTTTATTTTTTTGCATAAATAAGAATTACTTTCTATAATTGAACCCTTGCTTTACTGCAGAAAATGAGAAGTTTAATTTGTCATCTATTAAATGTTTCATTTGTGCTAAAATGTACTATTCAAGTAACCAATGTGTGAAAAGTTTCTTCAAGAAATGTAAGGTTTGTGTAATGTATGAAAACTTTGTGCATAAAATGAGAAGTTTGTATGAAGCTTTTAAAAAATAAGAAGTATCATAAAAATATCTAATTTGTTCAAAAAATATTTCATTTTATTGAAAATTAATGAGACAATTAATATTATAAAAATATCTCATTCCTATAACAAAACATTATCTAAATATTTCTCTAAGAAAACATTGTCACAATATAAAAATATTTCATTTTTCATAATCAACGCATATTAAACTAAATACATTTTTTAAAATCCAAGTAAACAAATGAAATTTCTAGTTTGTTCAGAAAATATTCACTACTATACAGAATATTTTACAAGAAATGTGGCATTGTAATGTTTCAGATCCTTAACAAAATATCCACTACAAGAGAATTGGAAAATAAAATTGTCATAAAACGGTCATTATTTAGCGATAATAAACAACGGTTGGAGAGTTATTATTAATAGTCCGTTGCTAAAACTATATAACTACTACTAATTAATCCGTCACAAAATCATGTAGCATTAGTGACGAAAAAGGTGTTGTCACTAAATGATCAATTTTTTGTAACAATTTAAGTTATAACTGAATGTACATAAAATTAAAAATACTCCTATACAAATTAGTCATCACTAAAAATAATATTTTAAAATAAAAAATAGCTTTTAGTGAAAAATAATGGCCGTAAAAACCTCTAAATTTTTAATGACAATAGTTTTTGTCACTAATAATTAAATTTAAAATTTTCATTTCACAAAATAAAAAATTTGATTATCTTAAATAGGTACCGAGAAGAGCTCAGAGGATTTGAACCTAAAGACCATTATTTTCTTAAATATGCTTTGATACCAATTCATCTACCTGATTGTTTATGGTAAATTTATTTTGCTTCTTTTTTGTTTTGTAAAATATATTAATAAAACACAATAAATTCAAATAAACATATTCAAATCACTTAGCGTAAAAAAAAGAAGGAAAACAATAATAATGACTACTTTAATATTAAGTAATTATAAATTATATCAACCAACTAAAGAAAGTAATCCACATTAATCATTCGACTGAATCCACAAAATAAGTGGTGATTTATTTTTGAAAAAATAATAATATATAATTTGTCACTGGTTTTCACAAAGATACTATTATTTAAAATACGACAGGATCACTAATTTGGATATTTATCTTCGAAGGATTTTAAGTAGATTTTTGTCTTTAGTAATTTTTTTTTACTTCAGTTCAAACGGATATATTTTTTATATTTATCTCATAGTGAAAAACAAGAAAAATAAAGTATACAAAAAACTAAGAAAATAAAAAAATAAAACAATCACTTTAGCAAATGTCATCCCAATGGGATACTACGTTTATGTAATTCTTTATATATATATAACTCACAACAAAAAGTGTGATTTTGGAAAAATCACAAAACTACGAAATTACAAGAAAATTTCTTTCTTTATTATAGTAAATTGCCTATTGGTAATTTTCATAGAGTATTTTTAATATAATATGAAATTAGATATTAAGACGGACTTTTAACATAGTTATTTTTTTCTATCTTAACTTCTGATTTATTGGAGAAATAATATAAGAGATCGATCATATATACTCGTACCCTCGTAGTACTATATATAATAGAAAAATCATAAAAGAATTATAGTCCCCAATAAATGTGAAAATGTCAAAGTTGAATAAAATAAACAACGCTGATAGTTGTACAATATTTTTCTCAAGATTTTTCATAATTTTATCATATGTATTTTTTAAATAATAATAATATGTTTAAAATTAAACAAATAATCCAACTTAGAGAACTAGTTACAGCAGTGGTGCCTACCCTTTAGAGAAAAGTAAATTATTCGTCACTAAAAATAAATATAGATTTTGTGACAATAATTTGCATTGCTACAAAAGGTTGGTCTAATAAGATTTAATGATAATTTAAAAATATCAATACTTTTTTTTGATTGAAAGTACAGGGGCAGCGGGGAGAGAAGGGAAAGAGACGGAGAAAGGGGATAGGAGGACTCGAACTGCGGACCACCTAGGTGAGAAGCCTTATAAGAAAGTCATAAAACCACTGAGCTGCCAAAACTCCTCTAAAAATATCATTACTAATAATCACATTTAGTAATATCACTTAAACTTTTGGTGCCAAATTAGTTTTTGGTCTATACATTTAGCGATGAAATTTATATAATATTTTGTCTACAAAAACAAGACATTTTTGACAACAAATTTTATTTTACAAAAAGTTGGTCATACAAAATTTAGTGACAAGTCAAAATATTGTCAGTAACCACATTTTAGCGTGTGTTTGACTTAATTTTTTTTGTAAACTTTGTTTTTTTGGCTTTGTTAAAAAAAATTAGATGTAAAAAGATGTAAAAAAAATAATTCATTACGGTGGGAGACCAAAACAAGTGAGATTTTTAAAAAAAAATTTAAGCAGAAAGCCTTTAATTAAAACTAGGCCAAACTGAGGCTAAAACTATTCTTCGCCAGATTTTTGTCACTATAGATCTTTTTTTTTTGTAGTGATATTATCTCATTTCTGTGAGGAAACATTGTCTCATTTTTTGCAACCATCTTCAACTAAAAGATATTGTAAATTAGTCTAGTTCGAACTGAAATTACCGAACTCCAGAAATTAAAAGATATTATAAATTAATGTCGTTCGACAAAAACTCAATAAATAATTAAGAAAAGATTGAAAATGAACAACGTCAATTGCCGATTAGATAAAAAATGAGATCGTAAATCAGTTTATACAATAACTAGTTCAATATGAAACTCAAAAAATCGCATGCCCAGTTCAATCTTTGAAACAAATGTTGACAAACCAATATCAATTTGTTACTGTATGCAAGATTACGAACCACCGAACAGTTACGCTTAAAAAATTTGCACAGATTTGTTTTCGTTGTTTACTCAATTTGTTACCTAATTTGGTGCGAAGATCTTAATTTCCAATGGAAAGATAAACATTTATATCTACATCTATCTATCTATCTATGAGTGATAAGCTAGATAGAGGTATACTTATGTTGTCAAAATGTAATTATAAATTTTAAAAAATAAAACCTTATGATGTAGTTAAAAAGTAGTGATAACTTATTTCTAAACAAGCCCACTAAAACTTCAAACTATTTTTTTTTCTAGAATTATTAAAAAATTTAATTTAAACCGTGATAAACAACTTAATTTGTTAAAATCATAAATCAATCCAGCTCTTTAGTTTATCATTTCTTCCCACCCAAACCAGACCACGCAACCAAATAAGCGAATTTTTCAGTTTGAATTTGATTGAATTAAATTAATTACTTGAATGGTTTGGTGTGTATATATATATATATATATATATCTGTTCACAAAAAGGAGAAGTCAAATAAAGATGAGTATAATATTCATTTACACGGCAGGGAGTAGTTATATAAGAACACGCTTTTGTAGGAAAAAATCAATGGGAGAAAGGTTAAAACTTGCCCGGTATTATCCTATTAATTAAGTAACAATGCACGTTGTAATTAATTATTGAAGAAAAAGTTAAATTTGTTGGTTCACATTGGCAGGACTTTATTTAACTTGTTGGATTAAGAAAAAAAATAAAAAGAGAAAGGGAAATTTAGATAAGCTTTGGAAGAACTTTCTATGTTGGTAGAAAATGAAAAACGACTACGAGAAAGAGTACTACAATCACACACAAAAAAATATAATTTACGTAGTTTACCTAAAATTAGGTTACATCATCGAAGTTATGAAAATTTCACTACGAGAGAATGAGATAGAATACAAGGGTTAAAGATCCTAGCAAAAGCAATGAATATAAATACCTCAAATGGGTCAAAAGTTAAAAATGGATTTTTTTCACGAATTAAGCCTCACAAAAATTCTATTTTAAATCGTGATGCCTTTAGAACGGGTTAGGTCATGAGCCAGATCTCTAAAAAATAATTAAGCTTCATATGCTCAACACTTTCGTACTATTATTTAAAATATGATACAATCTCTATTTCGGTCTAGTTTTTATGATTTTTTCGTCATTAGTTAACTTTAAAAGCTTTTAAGTAGGTTTTTTTTATCTGTAGTAATTTTTTCTTCTTTAGCTCAAACAGCACATTTTTATATTTATCTCGTCGTGAGAAATAAGAAAATAAAAAAAAATTAAATTTTTAAAAATATCTTTAAAAATAAAAACACTTTACCAAATGTCATCCCCAACGGAGTATTAAGCTAATATAATTTTTTTTTATATTAGCGGCTGGTTCACCCATCTGTGTGCAACTGTATATTTAAAAAGACAGAAAAAGAAAATAAGATAAGCTTTGGAAGAACTTTCTGTCAGCGTAGGTAATACAAGGAATCGTGAAAAAGAAGAAAATACAATGTGGGAGGGCCCGGAGAAGGTCAGAGTTTTTACATGTGGGGTAATCCAATGGTGGTCGCAAAAGGCAAGCAATCAAAAACCAATCAATGAAGCTGGGCTTCCCACAACCAGATTGGGCACACCACTAATGAGGAGTTAAAAGGAGTAATTATTGCGTGCTTTTGGAGTTTTATATTATGAGTTCATATGGTATTTTTATTTAATATAGTGATGATAAATTTTATAATAAAAATATGATAACTCATATTCGTTGGGTGGTTAAGAAATAAAGAATGACCCACTAGATTGCAATCATTTATTTATTAAGAGTATCATGTAATATTACTTACATGATATTCTAACCGTATCTAATAATTTTTCTGAGTTAAAAGCTCATAGAGATGGATATCCTATCCTGGGAAGCAATTGCAAACTCAAGATGAGAGGGATGATCAAATTCATAGCAAAGAGATGAACAACGAAGTAGCCATGGTTAGCTAGGGGTGTAATTTTGACTTATGGCCCGTGGATGGCCCGATCTATGTTCGAAGCTTGTCACTGATTAGACCCAGCACGGCCCCAGTAGGTGTAAACTGGGCCTAGGCCTCCTCCCTTGGAGCCCATGGGCTGCCTCGAGCCCGTCCCGTAAGCTTGGACTCGAGGGTCGGCCCAAAATTTGGTACCTAAAGCCCAAAGATAGCCTGGCCCAAGGTTCAATCTTATTTTTTTATATTATATTATATACAAGAAAAAATAAATGTATAAAAATTAAATAATAGTAGAAAAATAATGATTATTAAAAGTTTATACTCATAAACTAAAATAAATATAATAAAGACCATTGTTTATTAAATTATAAGTTAGATTATAAATAAAAACTTATAATAATGTATTGTTTATTAAATTATATTTTAGTTTTTAGAAATAAGCTTATAATAAATAATTATTTATTAAATTGTAAATACTCATTATTTGTGAACCTGCACAACACAGTAAAATTCTATTTCATTCGTGGCAGTAAAGTTAATATAAGCCAAAGTAGGGGGGAAAAAATTCAGTTTTTATGGATTGATTTTCATCATGACAAGGGTAGTCTTTGAACAACATGCCATAATGTAATCAATAAGGGAATACAGATTATAATAATTAATAAGTTAAAAGTTATTTTAAGTTATAAGTTATTAACCAGTTATGAGTTAAAAATTATTATAAATGTTACAAAATATAAATACAATATTAAAATAAAAAAAAATATTTTTTTCAAAATTTTTAAAAAAAAACTCAGCTCAAAGCCCGTCCATAGATCCTTATTTAAGTCTAGGCAAATATACTCCTAAGGCTAAGCCTGGAGCTATTCTCTCAAAAAAAGCCTAGCTTGTCCAAAATTTAGTGACCCGTCGGGCATGGACAGACCAAGGCGAAGGCAGTAAATATTTTTAACTGTGTGATCAAACTATTATATTTTTTAATTTTTTTTATTAAAATAATTATAAAAAAATTATTAAAATATAAAAAAACTAAAAAGATAAAATAAGTCAAAATAAACTAATAATTTAAATTTATCTTCATCTTTAGTAATTTCTTTTATTGTTTTATTATATATTTTTTTTAATTTTCTTGATTCATTTTGTTGAGATAATTCAAAAAAATAAAATTTTAATTAAAAAATAAAAAAAGTTTAAAAGCACAAAAATAAATAAAATCTCTAAAATATAGCCCAAACATAACTAATATTCAGAATATTGCTAAAATCTACTAAATAAATACTTTAAATTAACAAGAGCTATTGGCTGCCCCAACAACAAGATAAGTAACTTTACAAGACAAATGTCATTTCCCTTGCCCTTTCATCCATCTAATTTTCTCCGCCGCCAAACATGAAAGAGGAAAGGCTTGGACCACCGTATCTTCATTTTCGTTTGGAATGACAATTATACCCTTATTCGTACCGTCCCAACTTTTGTCGCCTCGTTTTATGTGAGATTTTTTCACATTTTATGTGAAATATTTTTTCACACATGTTAAGTAACAGATATGAGCGATATTTATAACTCCAGTCTTATTTTTTTTCGTTTTATTTTTGATTAAATAAATTAAATATATAAATATATATATATATATTTTTTATTTTTTAATAATATAATAGAATTAAAATACAAAAATATTATATTAATTTTTATTTTTTTACTTTTATTTTTTATTTTTAAATATAGTCATTGATCAATATTATTATTATTTTAATATCTTATCATGTTATTATTGTTAGTATTAATTTATTTTAAAATAAAATATATATTTTTCGTTACGTCTCCGCCCCACTCCCCATTTTTTCGATTATTTTTTTTCGATCCCGCTCCACTAATAAACGGGGTGAGGGTAGAAAAACACATCTCCACTCCAATCTCGCTCTATTGCCATCTCTAATTTTCGTACACTTCCGCCACCTGTGGAGCATTACTTTTATGATAAAATTTTAAAAGTTATGCCAATCATCGTCTATTAGACGGTGATTAAAAAGTTAATAACAATAAATATTTTTTATATTAATACATTTTTAAGTATGAAATTTACTATTACTTTTACAGATATCAATATATTTTATACAGATAACTATACGTTATATATTCTTATTTATTGCCCATTAAATGGTGGTTAATATTTTTCAAACTTTAATATACATGCCAATTTTTTGAAAAATTAAGTGCACGCAGCGTATTACGTGGACATAATCTACATGATATTTTTGATAAATAAAAATATACAAAATAAAAATTTTCTTTATCTGTTATTTATCTAATAAAAATAAATTCATATTATTCTATTCGAGTATTATTTGCTACATAATTAAATAACAACACCACACTAGCAATGCTATATGATTTTTCAAAACTACTTAATAATAACTCTATTTTTGATTGAATGATATCCGTTCATAAATTTTACTATACATATTGATCACTAAATTATAAAAATTGCTAATTAGCAATTGCAAAAATTCATAAATTTAATTATAAAAGTTTATGATAAAAAACTATATAATTCATTATCCATAACTTGATTTGATATTTTAAATATTTTATAATTTTTACTACAAACATTCATGATTTAACTACAAAATTTCAGGTGCATTCCAATACACTCTAAAAGAAATTTAGTAAGTCTTGAATTACTTTTATGGCTAGTTTGCTTTGAGGGACTTGGTGATGGAAATTAGCCATGTTTGAAATGTCAAAAAATACTTTCCAAAAAATGTAGTTTATTAAAAAAAATGTGAAAAAACTAATTAGGATGTCTATAATAATTTTTGTAAGGTAGATTTTTCTTTTTGGTTTTTTGTCAAAATGGTACCCTTATTTTTTATTTTTAAATTATAGTACTTAGAATAATGGCACAATTTTTTTTTTAGAATAGAGTTGACATTCTAATTTAGAGTTGACATTTTAAATGAGGGTATTATAGTTATTTTATTTTAAAAAAAATAAATATTTAAAAATATATAGACTTTTTTCTTAAAAAATAAAAAAACTAGTTAATTTCCTAGAGATACCAAATAATCTACTTAATTCTCCGTTTGGGTTGGGTAATTTGGGAAAAACAAAAAAAAAAATTCATATCTTTTCTCTTCAATCAGTTGTTGGGCTACTAAACATGAGATAAATTAAAAAACAAAAGGAGAAAAGGTTTTCTTTTAATTATTACTTTTTGAATCACTCCAAAATAAAAAAAAATAAAGACAAACTTTATAATGCCAAAATTAACTCTAAAAAATAATCTTAAAGCGCTCACAGTACTTTAAGGTTAAATTGGTAAATACTAATAAATAAATTTTTTTATTGAGACTAATCAAACAAGATTAAAGAGAAATAATTATATATTTTTCTCTTTTTTTCTATTTATTCAAACGAGATGAAGTGAAAACATATATTTTTCTCTTTTTTTCTTTTCTCTTATAATTTAAGTAATTTTTTTTTCATTTTCCTCTTACTTTGCCAAACAGACAGTATAAGTTAATTTTTTTTTTTTGGTAAAACAGTCGTGTTTAAGAGATGCCAAACAAGCGCCTAGTCTATTTTGAATTATTAGTTCTGATATTATTTGTTATGGGAGTATTTTGAGGATTATTAAGCAAATGTTTGAGAATGTTGTAAACTTGTCTACTAATTGCGTGTATTCTATAATTAATTTTAAGAACTCAAAAAAAATAAATTATTCAAATTACATAATAATCCCATATTTACTTTTCTTATTCTAGCATATTCAATAAAATATACATTACATTAACTTCTTATGAGATTAATATAAAATATTGACGGCTCTATTCAAATTTTTAAAATTATACTAATCTCATTTTGTTTTACTTTTATATTTTATATTTTTTTTTTCGTTAGTTGACTACCAAAAATAAAATAAAAAACTTAATAAAGTCATCAAATATCTTATGTTATTTTTTTATTTTACCCTTCTTTATATTATTTAATTTTTATATTATTCTTAATAAAGTAGTAAAAATTAGAAATAATCTAATGAAAATAACAAAATTAACATCTGCCCCGCAAAAAAACCCCCCCAAACACCCAAAACTCCCAAAACAATGGAACAGAACATAGAAATCCTCGTAGCCATTGTTGAATTTTTTTTTATCTTTCAATAAAGGTATTATACTTTCTAACTCATTTCCTTAAAACGAGCAGCCGAAAAAATAAAAAAAAATTCACAAAATACAAAAGTAAGTAACATATAATTTGGTTTTATTGATTTATTTTAATTTATTTTTATTTTTTCTAACCTTTTTTATATAGGCCTTATTTGTTATGAGGGATTAGAAAAGAGAGAATTGAATTAGGATTGCTAATTCAAAAAAATATTGTATTATGAGTCTCACATTTATACGACGAAACTCGAAATAATAATTCGATGAATGAAGGAATACTAAGCTCCTCCTAGTATTATTAGTACCAGTTATCGAATTATATTTTCTCTTTATCTAGCGGTTAGAAATAATTTTAAAACTCTTATTCCATCTTTTATCTCACTCTAATCAAATATGAATCAAATTTTTCACTATATAAATAATTTCATTCATAATCCATTGGTATACAAAAAAAACATGTGAGACTCCTTAGTATTACTAATTATTTATATCTTATTCAATTATATCCGAAATAACAAACAAACTCATAGAGTCAAATAAGTATAATAATTTTATCAAAAGATTAAAAAGTTTCAAAAAATAAAAATATGTCAAAAATAAATCAAAATAGCCAAATTATATATTACTTATTTCATTCTTTAATTAAAAAAATTATTTTTTGATGATTTTTTTAAATTCTCTAGTTGAGACAATACGGAAAGGTAAAAAAAATATTAATTACAAGATGAAAAAATTCAAAAAAAAAATCAAATTTATCCCAATCACAACTAATGTAGGTTTTCCCGTAGCAAAGAATTAATTACAAAAAATATACAAATAAGACACGAAATCTTTGTCTATGTTGAAGATGTCTAAAAAGCATAGCTTTTAGGGGGTTTAATTTTTTTTAAATAGAGAAATAAAACTATTAGATTTTTACTTTATTAAAAATTAGATTTTTTATTAGAAATAAAAAATTAGATTGTTTAGGATAAATTTTTATAGTATTTTTTTTATTTTTTATTAAAATGTCTAATATATATTTGCTTTTACTTTTAGGTCGTAATATTTGAGATATTAGCACGATTTTTTATGTTTTTGTAAGTAGGGTTTGATAGTAAGTGTGTACTCCCAAGAGATTGATGAATTGAATATTAAAAAAATTTAGATTAAATATTTAAATACAAGTGAATAATTTTATTTCACAAGAATATTACTTAAATCACAAGTTAAATTTTTTTGAACTTATAAATAAAAACTCTTTGTTGAAAGACTTAAATACAAGTGTATATTTCAAAACTTTTTGTTAATACAATACTCTTCTTGTTTAACAAAATAAAATATGGCTTTTAAGCTTAATATTTTTTAAATAAGACTTCTAGACAAGAATATTTTAAATTGAAAGGATTCAAAAACTTTCTAGCTTTAACAAATAAAGGATGTAAGAAATAAAAAATGCAAATGAAATGTTAAAACACTTTTATTGTTTTATAATTTTCAATTTTAATTTGCTAGTAGATTAATTTATTGATAGAAAATTAAGATGCAATAAAATTACTTGCAAAGCGAATGAATCAAATGATGAATAATGTAAGTGCAAACGTGTTTGATGTAAAGAGAAGTAATAATAAGAGAAGTAATAATAAAGTAAATAAGAAGAATGAACAAGTTAAAAAATGAACACCACGATTTTTACAAGGTTCGGCGCTACAGCCTACGTCCTTGTCTCAAGCCAGCCGCTATGAGAATTTTTATTACCTCTTATTCAATAGGCGAAATAGCTTCTCTCTTTAGCCTAGGCGGAGTAGCTTCTCTTGAGAATGTAGCATTCTCAAGTTAACCCAATCTTTGTAGGCGAATTAGCCTCTTTTGAGAAACGCCTTTCTCAAATACAAATTAACAATAGTGATATGAAAGTGTACAAAAGAATGCTCATTGGATGAGCAAATGAGTACAAACGATGAACGCTCTAACTCACTTCTCAACAGAATATGATTATGAAGCTCAAAGAGAATTCTAAAGAATTTTTCTCTAAAAAATATATATGAAAGACTCAAAATTTTGAAGCACAAAGAAGTAATAGAATGAGAGGTGTTTGAGAGGTTTTGGATGATTAAACAAGAGCTCAATGCCTCTATTTATAGGCTCCAAAAGCATATTAGTCGTTGGGCTAAATAAGGAAGGTTCAAACTAGCCGTTTTCAGAAAAATTCGAATTTTAAAGCTGTTCGATCGATTGAAGAAAGATGTTCGATCAACTGAACTTTACTTTAGTGGACTGGACTTGAGGTTCGATCGACTGAACTGATTTGGATCTAAAAATCAATTTTCGGTAGCCCCCTCAGTCGACTGGATAAAAGCCTTAGTCGACTGGATCATTAAAAATTCAGATTTATGGTTTTACAAAAATGTTTGATCTTTTTATGTTTTGAAAAAAATATTTTTAAGATATTTAGGATTCCTATGAGCTTCAAGCACACATATCCATAAGTTATATGAGTGTACATGGATCTTACAAATGAAATTTATATATTTTTTTTCAAGTCTTCAATATCTCAATTCTTTACATTTGTTCCACAAAATTTACCGCCAAAGAACTTGTTTTGAATTTATGCATCATGGCTTCTACTATGTATCTTGGATTGTGCTAAACATAAGTTTTCTGTTAAACAAACTCAATGTGCACAATTCGATACATATGTTTGTTATCATCAAAATTGATTATTGAAGTCTTGTTAGGCCAACAATCTCTCCTTTTTTTATGATGACAAATACATAGCAAAATAATGTAGGAAAACTTAAATAAAGCTCCCTTATCAATAAGCACAAGTAATAATATTTGAGAGTTGAAAAATTTTCCCCTATTATATGCATAAATTGTGAAGATATTAAAATTTATTTCATTCATAGAGTTTGTTTCATAAAATATTTTTAATCATTATAACAATTTAATTTAAGAACAATCATATGAGAAACATAACCATGATAAGAGTAATATACAAGCATAACAAACATGACCACTAATAAAATCCAAGCACAATCATAATAAAGTGTAACACCACCATAAACAAGATAAGAGTAGTA
This sequence comes from Heliamphora exappendiculata, assembly GCA_034768845.1. Lineage (NCBI taxonomy): Eukaryota > Viridiplantae > Streptophyta > Magnoliopsida > Ericales > Sarraceniaceae > Heliamphora > Heliamphora exappendiculata. The sequence goes on along the minus strand of JAOTRH010449067.1, from coordinate 14,306 downwards.
TTAGTACATGATTCAAAAAATAAAACTCTCTAATACTCTCCAAAATAAAGTAAAAATAAAGTGGAGCTGAAAAATAAAGTAGAGCTTTCCTTATTTTGCGCCGCGCACTTGTTTCTCTCCCTTTTGGCATTATCAAAAAGAGGCGGAGTGATAGGTATCCTCATCATCATCACTATCACCATTACCAGCATTCGCGGGTGAGGAAGCATCATAGGGAGGAATGTCTAAAGCATCCTCAAGGTGGGTAAGGCGAGAGCTGATCGTGTTAAGCTTTTTATCAACACGCATGGAGAAAGAGTCGACCAGTTTCTTTAAAAAGTAACGTGTGACAGGAGCATCATCAACAGTGGTGGTAGGAACAAGTGGAGGTGCTAAAGGAGAAGTAGGTGGAGCATTAGCATCATAGGCAGTAGCCTCGACCTCCTCATCACTATCTTGGACAACTTGAGGTGCTTGCCTTTGAATTTTGGGTACCCACTGACCATTTTGTAGTTGATAACCCATTTGTTTTAAAGTGATGGCGGTGAGAAAATTAAAATTTTTTGGTAAAAGAAAATTTGAAGGAGATGGAGAAAAGGCAAAAGACTCAAAGAGAGGTGTGAGAAAACCTTCATATAGAAGAATATGGCGTTTTGAACTTTCTTTGGCTAGCATTTATTGACAGATTAAGGTGGGAAGATCAAGATGTTTATCCATATAAATGCACCACAATATGTAACAATCAAAATATGAAATGTAGGTGCGAGAACCACTATGAGATAAAATGTTGTATGTAATGATTAAGTGAAGAATTTTGGCCTCGATAGTCAGTTGTGAATATGATGGAGGTAGTGCAAAATTTATAGGAGGGTCGGTCATTACCATAGGGAAAAAAGTTTCGGGAGTAAAGTCTTGGGTCAGATCTATGATTGGGTGGAAATTTGTGAATACACAAAATCTCCCCGACTCACTCCAAAAAGATTTGTGATATCTTTATCGAAAAATTTATAAGTTTTCCCATAAAGATACGTAGTGAATCGAATGGAACGATCATTTGAATTTGGTGAAAGTTCTTGTGAAAGATTTGCATAAAATAATCGTGTAATTTGAGGAAACATGCCCTTTGATTGATAGAAGATACATGGCCCTCAACCCATTCTATTGAAAAGATGAATGACACGAGAAAAATAGAAATCGATGAATCTCATATTAAGAATCTTACCAAAGATGGGATCTAAAGATTGGAGATGGTGCTTGCAGAGAATTTCAGCTTTACTTGAGTTGAACCATTGGTCATTTTCGCCGGTGGGATCATCTCTAGCAATGGATTTTCCCTTGCCTCCTCTAACCCTAGGCGCCATGAATGTGGGATTGAGAGATGAAAAGTAGGGTTTAGAAATGTGGAAAGATGGTGTGAGAGATGTGAGTTAGTTTGGAACTTTTAGAGAAAAAAATATAAGAGATTTCGATCCCTAGGAGAGAGAAACCGAGATGATAAAATGAAATAACAAAGGGTAAATGTAGTTTGGCTTTTCAGTTTTTCAAAATCCCCGAAGGTTCGATCAACTGGACTGGTAAGTTCAGTCGACTGGACTGAGAAAAATGGGTTTAGTCGACTAGAATTTGGGCCTCAGTCGACTGGGCTGAGTGTTTTGATAGTGTTTAATTTCCAGCAAAGTCTGAGATTGAATAAAATTAATTTTACTTAAAAAATACTTTTTAAAATAAAATTATACAACCTCACGAACATGCATTAAGCCCAATTCTCGTCTAATAATGATAAAGCGATCCTCATTAAGAGGTTTGGTAAAGATATCCACTCATTGTTCACTAGTACTCACAAATTCTAAAAATATAACACCTTCTTTAACATGATCACGAAGAAAATGATGACGTATCTCAATATGTTTTATTCGTGAATGCAAAATTAGATTTTTGAAGATATTTATCGCACTTGTGTGGTCACACTTAATTGGCACAATATCGTATTTTAATTTAAAATAATTAAATTGTTGTTTCATATATAAAATTTGTGCACAACAACTACCTGTAGCCACATATTCAGTTTCAGCGGTAGATAAGGGTACATAATTTTTTTCTTTGAAAACCCAGAGACAAGTGATTTTTCTAAGAAATAACATGTGCCACTAGTGCTTTTACGATCAATTGTGCAACCAACAAAGTCTGTATCAGAATAACTAATCATTTCAAAAGATGTGAACTTAGGATACCACAAGTCTATATCTATGGTGCCAACTAAATATCTTAATATTCTTTTTACAGCAATTAGGTGTGATTCTTTAGGAGATGTTTGATAACATGCACACATACATACGCTAAACACTATGTCAGGCCTACTTGCAGTTAAATAAAGTAAACTACTAATCATACCTCGGTAGAGCTTAGTGCATACCGATTTTTCTTGTTTGTCTTTGTCAAGTTTAGTTGAGGGATTCATTGGAATATCCAAAACTTTTTTATTTTTCATTTAGAAGCGCTTGAGCTGCTCACGTACGTACTTTGATTGATTGATGAAAATTCCATTCTTTAAACAAATTTTCATTAGTAGCACCAAATATGATATCATCTACGTATATTTATATAATAAGGATGCCTTCTTTGTTAGTTTTAGTGAATAAGATTGTGTCAATTTTTTCTCTTGTAAAACCATTCTCTAATAAAAAATTACTTAGTTTTTTGTATCAAGCTCGAGGAATTTGTTTTAAATCATATAATACTTTTGTTAATTTAAATACATGGTTTAGATAATCATAATCTTCAAAACTAAATGGTTGTTCAACATACACTTCTTCATTTATAAAATCATTTAAGAAAGTACTTTTTACATCCATTTGAAAGAGTTTAAAATTCTTATATGATGCATATACTAATAACATGCGAATGGATTCCATCCTAGCTACGGGTGCATATGTTTCTTCAAAATCAATTCATTCTTCTTGATTATATCTTTGTGCGATTAACCTAGCCTTGTTTCGGACAATAATATGATTTTCATCCTTTTTATTTTTAAAAATTCATTTAGTTTCAATGATTGTATTATCTTTAGGCCTAGGACCTAAATTCTAAACTTTATTTCTTTTAAATTGATTTAATTCGTCTTGCATAGCCATTACCCAAAATTCATCTTCTAAAACTTCATCACTGGAGCTTTCTTTTGAGGCTTTGAGGGCAATAGATTTCTTGACCTTGTTTTACGCGTTGACTCTTTCATTTATCTTGAGCTCGTATGTCAACAGTGAGCCAATTAGCTCATCTAAGATTATGACCCTTAGATTTCTTGCCTTGGAGATAGCTGTAGCCTTAACTTTCCAAATGAGTGGCAAGATTTTGAGTACTTTCCTTAACAACTCATAAGACTGGTAAATTTTTTCAAGTGCATTAAGAGAATTTATAATATGAGTAAAGCGAGTGTACATGTTAGATATTGTTTTATCTTCATGTATCTTAAAGTATTCATTATATTCACTAATTAATCTATCTATTTTAGAATCTTTAACATCTTGTGTGCCTTCATCAGTGACTTTTAATTTTTTTATATTTTTTTGTACTTTTACATGTCATTATTTTATTATATTCGTTTGCATCTAACGTACAATATAATACGTTTATGGTACTAGAGTTTATTTGTAATTGTTTCATATCATTTTCATTCATTTCTTCTTTTAATTTAGGAACTTCTTTACCTTCTACAATCTTAGTGAGAGTAAAGTTACTTTACACGATTACCCTTCATGCTCTCCAATCCATAGTTTGAATGAATATTTTCATTCTTTGCATCCAAAAGGTGTAGTTAACACTACTAAAGATTGGAGGCCGTGTGGAGGGCTGACCTTCTCCAAAAGGAGATACACAAATACCTGCCATAGATATTTTTCACAAAAAATTATTAAGAATAATGTGATAGGCTCTGATACCAATTGATAGTAAGTATGTACTCCCAAGAGGGGGTGAATTGAAAATTAAAAAAATTTAGATCAAATATTTAAATACAAGTGTATGATTTTATTTCACAAAAATATTACTTAAATCACAAGTTAATTTGTTTTGAACTTGTAAATAAAAACTCTTTGTTAAAGGACTTACAAGTGTATTTTTCAAAATCTTTTGTTAATATAACACTCTTCTTGTTTAACAAAATAAAATATAGTTTTTAAGCTTAATATTTTTCAAATAAGACTTCTAGACAAGAATATTTTTAAATTGAAATGATTCAAAAACTTCCTAGCTTTAACAAGTAAAGGATGTAAGAAATAAAAGACGTAAATGAAATGTTAAAACACTTTTATTGTTTTATAGTTTTCAATTTTAGTTTACAAGTAGATTAATTTCTTGATAGAAAATTAAGATGCAATAAAATTACTTGCAAAGTGAATGAATCAAATGATGAATAACGCAAGTGCAAACGTGGTGATGTAAAGAGAAGTAACAATAAAGTAAATAAAAAGATTGAACAAGCTAGAAGATGAACACCACGATTTTACAAGGTTCGGCGATACGGCCTACATCCTTACCTCAAGCCAACTGCTATGAGGATTTTTACTACTTTTTATTCAATAGGCGGAGGAGTCTCTCTCATTTGTCTAAGCGGAGTAGTATCTTTTGAGAATGTACCATTCTCAAGTTAACTCAATTTTTGTAGGTGGATTAGTCTCTTTTGAGAAACACATTTCTCAAATATAAATCAACAATAGTGATATGAAAGTTTATAAAATAATGCTCCTTGGACGAGCAAATAAGTACAAACAATGAACACTTTAACTCACTTCTCAACAGAATATGATTATAAAGCTCAAAGAGAATTCTAAAGAATTTTTCTCTCAAAAATATGTATGAAAGACTCAAAATTTTGAAGCATAAAGAAGTAATAGAATGAAAAATGTTTGAGAGGCTTTAGATGATTGAAACAAGAGCTCAAGGCCTCTATTTATAGGCTCAAAAAATAGACTAGCCGTTGGGCTAAATAAGGAAGGTTTAAACTAGCCGTTTTCAGAAAAATTCAAATTTTAAATCTGTTCGGTCGACTAAAGAAAGACGTTCGGTCGATTGAACTTCACTTCAGTCGAGTGGACTTGAGGTTCGGTCGACTGAACTGATTTGGATCTAAAAATTAATTTTTGGTAGCTCCCTTAATCGACTGGATAAAAGCCTTAGTTGACTGAATTATTAAAAATTCAGATTTATGAATTTACAAAAAGATTTGATCTTTTTATGCTTTGAAAAAAATATTTTTAAGATATTTAGGATTCCTATGAGCTTCAAACACACATATCCATGAGTTATATGAGTGTACATGGATCGTACACATGAAATTTATAATTTTGTCCTTCAAGTCTTCAATATTTCAATTCTTTACATTTGTTCCACAAAAAGTGTCGTCAAAGAACTTGTTTTGAATTTATGCGTCATGACTTCCACTGTGTATCTAGGATTATGCTAAGTATAAGTTTCCTGTTAAACAATTTCAATGTATATAATTAGATACATAAATTTATTATCATTAAAATTGGTTATTGAAACCTTGTTAGGCCAATAGAGTTGACTTTTTAATTATAGATATTATAATAATTTTAATTTTAAAAAAATTGGACTGTTTAGAATGTGTATATGATTTTTTCTCATAAAACGAGAAAAAATAAGTTGGTTTTTTCCAAAAACCAAATAATATGTCTTAAAAGGTTGTAAAAAACTAGTTTTTAAGTGATGTCGAATAGGACCTTAGTGTCAATGGGGGTGCAAAGTTTTTGGGACCAATGACAATTTTTTTAGTAATAAGTTAAATTATTAATTTTAAACAATCATAATTACTATTATAGATTATAATTATTTTTTTATTTTATTTATAAATTAATATATTTATTAAATATTTATAATTTATATTATAAATTTTAATTTATAAATTATTAATTTTAATAATACCAAACACCAACATGAAACAGATAGAGGAGAGCATGACAAAATAAAAGTATTAATAGCAAGTGGCCAATGAATTTTGAATTTTCTCGAGTTCCAACCTCATAAAAAAATTGACTAATATCAAAACTACAAGAAAATCAAGGCATTTCAATGATTACTGACGAAGAAAAATAGTCATCAGGATGCTAAAATTGACTCAGGTGTTTGGTGAAATTTATATTTCTAGTTTTTTATTTTTTATAACTAATTTTAGTTATAAGATATAATTTTTTTTAAATATATACAATTTTTATTATAATTTTTAATTATTTTTTTTATTTCAGTTATAAACTATAATCTTTACCAAACACATACAACTTCTATTACAAGTTACAATTTATAAGTTTTTAGTAGTAACATTTCCAAACACTCCCTCAATTTCGATTAAATTTTCTAAATTTTGTTTAATGTAGTTATTTTTTTTTTACTTTTTCAAATTATCTCAAAAAATAATTTTAAAAATATAAAATTTTGATTGAAATATAAAAAAAATACTAAAAATGACAATAAGTAATATAAAATTTAGCTTATTTTTTTTCTTTTTTGATCTATTTTTATATTTTGTTCAAGAAAATTTACTTTTTTAACCGTCTAATTAAGAGCAGAGAAATATAATAATTTAATTAAATTATAAAAAAATAAATATATATAAAAATAAATAAACAAGTATTCCAGATGGGCCACTGAAGATATTGGGGTGTACTTATTATAATTCAAAATATAATACCTAAACTTATGGTTAGGGTATTATGAGGTTGTTTGGAAATATTATTATTAGTAGTTTTTATTTTTTATTACTAATTTTAATTATAAGTTAGAATTGTTTTAAATACTTACAACTTTTATTACAACTTATAATTATTTTTTTTTATTTCAATTATAAGTTACAATTTTTACTAAACAATTACCATTTTTATTAAGTGCTACAATCTAGAAGATACTATGAGTAATTTTGCCAAATAACACCTATATAGTCTTAGGCCTGTTTTCGCAAGATTTCAAAAGTTTTGTTTTTTTTTCTCACTACAAGCAATTACACTTTTAGCGACCAATTTTCACGACCAACATTAAATTTGGTCGTGGAATACAGACCAATTGGCAACCATATTCTCGTTGATCGTGGACTATTCAACAATTGGCGACTGTAATTGTTTTGGTCGCAAAACATAACACAATTGGTGACCATTATTTCGTTGGTCGCGGAATATACCACAATCGGCGACTATAGTTTTGAGTTTGGTAGCGAACAACACTCTTATTACGACTAAATTTAAGTTTAGTTGCCAAAGGTCCGGTACTAAGTGAAAAAATTAGGTGAATACCTTTAGGCGACTAAGATTTAGTCGCAAAAAAACTCTTTAATTGACAATCAGAAGACTTTGGTCACTACAGTTCACTTTTGGCAACTAATTCTAGTTTTTGTCACCAAACGTTTTGGCGCTAACGAAAGAAACGCCGGAAAAGATTTGGCGCCTATGACTTCTTGTGACTAAACAAACGTTGGTAGCGCAAAAGGTTCGGTGGCGACCATTTGACATTTAGTCGCTAAATGGTTTGGTATCCAACCGCGTAAATGGCCTTTTGGCTACCAAACAATGTTCACCGCTAATGCGCACTTTTGGCAACCACTTTTAGTTTTCGATACCAAAAGTTTTGGCACCAATGGAAAAAACGCGAGAAAAAAGTTTGGCACTTATGGTTTTTAGCGACTAACAAAATGTAAGGTCGCTCAAAAGGTTCGGTGGCGACCATCTTTAAATTTGGTCGCCAAATATTGTGGTGCCAAACACATGAAAAGTCTTTTAGCGACGAAATAGTAGTCGCAAAAAACATCGTAATTGGCGACAAAGTTATTAGTGGTCATGGAAATCTTACCTTCGGCGACTAGCAATGTGATTGGTCACTGAATTTTTGGCAACAACAATTTTTTTTTAAATGCATATAATTTGTTGATAAGAATTGAATTATTAATAGAAAGAATGAGTGTATGAACTATTTTGTAACAAAATATGTGTTAATTGCATAATTTTGTAAATATTTTTATTTTTTATTGTGAGATTTTTTATTAATTTTTGAGAAATAATATTTTTTTGAATTAAAAAATACTACTTTAATATTACCTAATGATCACACTAATTTAAAAATACCTTATCTTTTTAAAAAATAGTGATAAAAAAAACAAATAAAATCTACAAAACTTTTTTAGCGTAAAATAAAATGAACATATAAGAGTTGGGATTGAGAATTTTTTATCACAAAAAATTTGGGACATTTCAATGTATACTCTTATTTATTTATTGCCCTCTTAAGTATAAATTTTCATATTTATGTATAAATTTTCAATATATTGTACTAGTGGGTGTTATAAAAAGATGTTAAAATTAGTAGCAAACTAAGTGTTCGTTTGGCAACTTGGCTTTAAGCTGTATTTTTTACTTTAAACCACTTTAAGCTAAAAAATTAAAAATTCATTTGGTTGGCAAAACACTCACTAAAAAGCCAAATAAATCATATAGGGAATTTCCTAAATTGGGATTTGATTGTTTGGTTGAAATTTATTTAATTTTATATGTAGAAGAGTAAAATTGAAAATTGTTATTAAAAAGCCAAAAAACTAATAGGATAAAAATTAGAAATTGAAAAACGAGACTTTTTGACTTTTTTAACCAAAAAGCCCAAAAAGCTAGCTTTAAGCCGGTTTGGCAAACAAGAGCTTTGATTATCAATTGATTTGTAAATAAAAGTTTTTTTTATTACTATTATTTTTTCCTTTTTAATTTTTATCAAAATTTTTTTAAAAGAAAATAAAGAGAGGCATTCGGTAATTACTTAGCCTTTTTTATAGTTGCGTTTGATGCATATTTAGTAAGATTTTTAAATTTTTTATTTTTAAAATTGACAATTGTGTTTTTCTTTAATAGAATTGAAATTAATTTGAAATATTAAAAATAACAATTATTCCTTCCCATACCGGCATTTGGAATCCATAGGCAAAATAAAAGTAAAAAGATAAACCTTTATATATGTATCCCTTTTGATCAAGATAAATGAACTTTTTTATTTTTTTTAACTTACGTTTGGATGAGCTTTTTTAAGAGTTTTTTTTTCTTAAAAACTTTCAAAAAAGTCTACTTATTTGGTCTCAGCTGGCTTTTTTTTTTATATATTTTTACATATATGTTTTTATAAAAAAAAAACCAAAAAACCAAAAAGAATACAAACATAGGCTTAATTATTTTTATTGTTTAGCCAAAAATTCGAATTACCAAACAACAAAGGTTTTTTTATTTTTTTGCATCGTCTCATTGAGGGTTTTATTTGGTAACCAATTTTAAATCGGACTTATTAATTTTTTTATTTAAAACTAAAATTAGCGTTAAACTTCTGGCTTTAAGTCTCCACATAATATACCAAATAAATTTCTTGCTTATTTGGTTTAAATGATTTTAAACAAAAAAATTAACTTAAAATCTAGTTGCCAAATGAGACTGAAATGAACCCAAAAAAAAGTAAAAATAATTAATCAAAAATGTAAAATTAATTCACCAAATACGAAGATAAGCAAAATAAATTTTCGTTTATAGCTTATTTTTGTTTTTTTCTAATTTTTTTAAATATATTTTGATTAGAAATTTATATTTTTTTAGCTCATTCTAAAAAAAAATCGAAAAATATAATAATTTAAATAAATAATAAAAAAAATACTAAATACGATAATAAGCAATTATCTCAAATGGAGCTTGACGGTACCCCTTTATAGTAGTTTAACAGTTATTCTATTTTGATTAATGGAAGAAGAAGAAGAAGAAGAAGAAATTTCTTAGTTGAATAATTTTATAGAACTAGTATGAGAACTGAAAGGATTATTAAATCAACATTCTCTTAAGTCTTTCTTTGACGTCTGCCAAAAAAAAAACTTATTTTTTGTTAAAATAATTAACTTTTAAGGTATAATGATTAGCATTTTAAAAATGCCCACCATTTTTTGCACTTCTTTTTCAAAAATAAAAAATAAAAAACCTAAACATATTCTAAATATTATTTTTTCTTATTAAAATAATTATAATACTCTTAACTAAAAAATTAATTATATTCTCAAAACCCAAAAAAAAAAAGAAGCTGTTTTAATATTTCAAATACTATAATTTAAAAAAAAAAAAAAAAAGAACATATTACATATTTCTGAAAAAAAAAAAGAGAGACTACTTTAAGCCAATTATCCCAAATAACCCAATTTTTTATTTTTTATTTTTAAAATATCTAAATCTCTTAAATGTCTCCAAAAAGAGACTAAATAATGTATACCTCACATTTCATAAATTTAGTTAGTCCATAAATGAATTACATTCAAATAAAAAAATATAATTATATAAAATATATAATTTAATACAACATTTAATCCGATGGATTAAACATACCTTAAATATTTTACATCTCCAATATCCATCTTGAAACCTCCATGATACAGCAAGAAAAGCACTAAAAAGGCTAAAACACATATATAATAATAAATCTGTGGCAAAAATTAATTAATTAAATATAGAGATTTGAAAATTAAAAAATATCTTTTTGTAAAAAAAAAAAAATTCATAAGCTGATATGCCTCATTTGGCTCTAATTTAAAGAGGAGTTTTGAGTCTTTTTTTATTTAACGTCACAAAAAAAATTAAATATCAATTTAGAATTTTTTCCCTTTTTATATGTTAGTTTAAAGCCACATTTAAACTACGTGAAATTTTTAATTATTAGGAATAAAAATAAAAAAAATAAAAATTTTAATTTAAAGTCAAGTTATGAAATAAAGCTCATATTTGTAAACGGAAAGAAATTATAAGCCACTTAGCCGCGGCTTAACAGCCGAAATAAACAGGCCACCGTCATTGCGTGTTGAGTTTAGTTTTTTTGGTACAGTTTTTTAACAAAATAAAGCACGTTTGCTAGCAATTTTTATAAAATTGTTTTTAGAAAATTGAGTTAAAAAAAAGGCTAAAAAAACACATTTGGTTACAATTTTTAATTTTATTTTCCCAAAAAAATCAAGATTAAACGCGTTTGTTAGGAATTTTAAAAAAATTATTTTCAAAAAATTGAGTTGAAAAGGACTTAAAAATTTAAAATTTTGACAACAATTTAAAATTGCTTTTGCTTTTCTCTCGGTTGCATAAAAATTCTAAAAATAATTTAAATGTATTTTTTCTCTTCCCTCTCCGATTGACTTGGTACACTGAGAAATAATTTTAAATTTTAGCAATTAAATATATTTTCTTTTTTAAAAATATTATGAAAATTCTTTTCAAAATTCTCTTTTTAAAAAATACAACCAAACGTGGATAAACTTCAATAGAGAGAAATCCTAACTTTGATTGTTAACTGGGCATTTGGTCTAGTGGTATGATTCTCGCTTAGGGTGCGAGAGGTCCCGAGTTCAATTCTCGGAATGCCCCTCCACTGTTTAATTTTGCTAGCCTTGCTTCAGATATATTTTTAGGCTCTGTTTGGGATAATTTTTTTGTATGAATTTTTTTTGTCTTTAATAAAATCTTTTTACGTTTGTTCAAGAAGATACTTTTTAGCTTGCTTTCATTATGAAAAAGATTTAACCCAAAAAAATAATTAAACAAAAAAAATCATATAATGCAAAAAAAAAAAGGCTTTTAAAGGTTTTTTTTTCATGTTTAATGAACTCAACTCTAGCCAAATGGACTATATTTTAAAATTTTCTATTATTACAAATAGAGAAAATAAATTTTTTTGACAATAATAATAAAAAAAGACAACAATAAGCTACAAAAATATATTACAAAAAATACTATCCCAAATAGAGCCTTAGGTCTGGTATATAATAAGACTTGTGTTTTATTAATAATAATTTAACTTAAGATTTTGGACCGCATTATTATATATTTTATTAAAGTTATTGGGTCAGTGATCTACTTGAATTATTACAAATGATATTAGAGTTAACTATGATTTTTATGTAGAGTTTCGTAGTGGTGTAAATAGAGAAGTAAAAGATTTCAAATAAGAATAGAGATGCCACGTTCGCACTCACATGGTACTCTACTTGTGCAGTGAGAGATGATCTCACCACAATCTAGTGACTTCAAAACTTGATAAGGCTTAAAACACCTCACAAAAAAAAAAAACATACAAGTCTAACTTTTGATTCGAAACATCTTTTCTTAAAACATTAGAAAAACATAAATTTTTGAAGGATACTTCATTCCATACATCAAAACACAATTCCGAATTAACTTAGCCTCCAAAGTAACATGTCCATTAACTATAGGCCATGAAAAAATAAAAAACCTAAAACAAAAACTAATTTTTAGACTTATACCTTAGACGCTGACCATGATGGATCAATCTTCTAACTAATCCTACTATCTACAATCACAAAAGTTATATGAAAGTATAGTTAGTATTATAATAAATAAGAAGAAACCAATCACTGAGTTTGAAAGTATCAAAACATCTTTGAAAAATAGTTAATCAGGTACAATAAAAGATAAAAAATCCTACATTCATCTAAGCACATTTGTCTTATAAGTTATAAATAATTTTATTTTTTTTAACTAGTATAATTAAGGCTTAAAAGCCACAAATCATTATTTTTATTTATCTCAAACACGGTCATATTCTACTGTAACCAAGTAATTATCTACCTCTTTGTTTAAGTATTTTCTTTAGTTTCGTCATTTCTTTATTTTATGCATCACTTTAGTTTTGGGTCTCTTTAGTTTGGATCTTTCTTTATTTTAGACATTTCTTAAATTTTTTGTTTTTGGCTAAGGAATTTTGGGTTAACAATTAAAAATAGAATCCAAGACCATGTTGGGCTTGGCAACTCACGCTTGGGTTCAAAAAGCCTCTTGACTAGGTTAGTCCTTTTCAAAAAGTTGGTGCTTTTCAAAGAAGTTGGATCTAAAGATTTCTTTTTTAACCTGATTCAATTTCTTAACTTGAACTTTCAAATTCAAAATTTACCTTATTCCATATGTTATAATCTCAAAAGTCTATGTCTTTACAAAGATTCTTAGATTATATACCTTGTGCCCGTTTATAAATTATTCTGTGTCTAATAATTTGTTAATATTTACATCTCAGTCAGGGGAAGAACGTGTACTATCCGACGAGGACATTGTAGATTTGAGTGCGGATATTGTGATACCACATCTTACATTGGTGGAAGACTAAAATTAAATCTAATATATAATGCAAATTTTGAACTACTACTAATAACTTAGACTTAAACTTTTTAACCGCATTATTAGGTTATCTATTTAAGTTATTTGGTCATTTGTCTACTTAGGTTGTTACAATAAGCATTTGAGTGATTCAGTATTTGGTTGTTGATTAATAAAATTTAAGAGAGTTTTCTCTTATTCATGTTTGATATTAGAGAGAGTATCTCTTATTTGATTAGGTTTGTAAATTTTAATACTAGTTTCTTTCTAACTAATATATTTCTCCGCATTAGTAATGTAAGGTTTTGAGTTATTTAATTTGTGTTTTTAATTAATAAAATTTATGAGAGTTTTCTCCTATTTGTATTTGAGATTAGAGAGAGTATCTCTAATTTGAATATGTTTTTAAATTTTGATGTTAGTGTCTTTCTAATTGATACACTCCTCTGCATTGGCACTGCGTTTGGTACGTCTCTAGGCACATATTCATCGAAGGGTGTCTCCATAACTAAATCCAAACAATCCCTTAGAAAATGGACTGGCATAAAACTCCTTTAACGTGTATTTAGTATATGGATTACGTTTGTTCCTAGTTTTTTTCCCATTAAAAACATACGCCAACCAAAAAAATTTAGAAATAGGAACTATATCTTCTTCTTACTAAGTTCTTATTTGGGATATCTAAAATACTTAATTTTTAAAAAATTTAGATTTTTTACAGAAAAAAAAAGATAGAAATGAAAAAAGAAAACTTAGATTGTTTAGGATAAAATATTTAGGGTAATTTTGTTCTTTTTTGCTTGTTGTTAAAATACCTAAAATATTCTTACTTTTTACTTTTAAGTTATAATGTTTGGTATATTGATACGACGAATTTTAGTTTTGGGAGTAGATCAATTAACTTTTTTAATTGAATATATTATAATTATTTTATTCAAAAAAATTTGAATATTTGAAATAAATATACAATTTTGTTCTAAAAATAGTTAGTAAAATTTAGAGATGCCAAATACTACAGTTTTTTTTTTATATAAAAAACTAACTTTTTAAAAATGTCAAGAAAGAACTAACCCAAGAATCCAAACCCTTTTTGGGCCAACATCAAAGTTTACAACAATAGCATGTTCTTCCCCTTAAATAAAAAATCACTTGTAGAAATCTTATTTG